>PISW01012081.1:0-29731 GCA_004023785.1 Mungos mungo
GGCTGGGCCTGGATGGCGGCTCCCACAATTCTCCTTGCCGCTTCCAACGGAGGACCGAGCAGAAAGCCGAGGGCTCCCCGTGCAATCACGTGGGCTGCCTCACTTCCCCAGGCCCCCAGCCCCCCCGGGTACCCCTGAGCCCCACTTTACACCTCAACAAAGCTTTCTATGTACAGAAAAGGCTTTACTATATTAACCTGTACATCCATCGCATACACACAGATATTGGACATACTACATAGTGATCATTAACCCACGTACTCTGTAGCACACACACTGCACCTGTGTGCACGGGCACATCACACACACACACAGTGAGCATGTATCACGTCACCTGCACGCGTGCACTGCACGAATGTCTCATAGGCGTGCACACAGCACACACACAGAAAGCATCTAACACGGAGCGTGCATGTGACATTGCACCTGCCCGGCAACGATTATATATAAGATGCGTAGATGTGGGGCGCCTGGCTGGTGCAGTCAGAAGAGCATCTGACTCTTGGTCTCAGGATCGTGAGTTCGAGCCCCACGTTGAGTGTAGCGATTACTTAAGTAAATAATAATAATAATTATAAAACAAAATGTTAATAATTTAAAAATAGGGGCACTTGGGTGGCTCAGTCGGTTGAGCGTCTGACTTCGGTTCAGGTCATGATCTCACTGTTTGTGGGTTCGAGCCCCGCGTCGGAATCTAGGCTGGTGGCTCAGAGCCTGGAGCCGGCTTCCGATTCTGTGTGCCCCTCTCTCTTTCTGCCCTTCCCCTGCTCATGATCTGTCTCTCTCTGTCTCTTGAAAATAAATAAATGCTAAACAATTTTTTAAAAATAATTTTTAAATAAAATAATTCTTGGGGCGCTAGGTGGCTCAGTCGGTTAAGCGTCCGGCTTCAACTCAGGTCATGATCCTAGGGTTAGTGGGTTAGTGGGTACGAGCTCCGCATCGGGCTCTGTGCTGACAGCTCGGAGCCTGGAGCCTGCTTCGGATCCTGTGTCTCCCTCTCCCTCTGACCCTCCCCTGCTCATGCTGTCTCTCTCTGTCTCTCAAAAATAAATAAAAAACAGAAAAAATTAAAAAAATAATTCTTAAAAATGAATACTTAGAATACGTATCGATGCAGCACATGCACACTAACAGTGAACGTACACACACATAACAGAAACGCGAGCCGCCCACCCTCCTGCCGGCCTGGAGTCAAATGCAAAGGGCGGTGACCGACTCCCAGCCCGAAGCGGCTCATAATAAACCGCCTCTGCTCGTTCCCATCCGGGTGGTGGTTGAACATTTCCGCCCCGAGCCCCAGTGGGAATCGGAACAGCGAGGGGACCTGCGTGGGAGGCGGCACGCTGGGAGACACAAGCCAGGCTCGCTGGCTGTGCGCCGCGGGGAAGTGACTCTGCCCCTCTGTTCTCCATCTGTAAAGGGGCGGTGGCTGCGGGATTCCCAGTGGAAAGCTGGACCTGGCGGACACGGAGTGAGCTCCCGGGAGCGCTGTGGCTGTGGTCCCGCGGGCCCCGGCTCTCCAGCCTGCCCAGCCTTGTCCAACTTGTGGGCAGAGCGTCCGGCCCCGGCCAGCCCTGGCGCCGAGATAGGGCGGGGTGGGGCGTGGCCAGCCTGCCGGGGGCGGGGCCACACCCTCTGGAATGCGATCTGGGGCCCCACCCGCGTGGGGGCGGGGCCAGCGCAGGAATTTGCATTCGCAGAATTTTTGCAGCCAGCACCACCCGCAGAAGCGCTGGAGGGTCTCGCAGGGTCCAAGGACGCTGCGGCTCAGGCCGCACCCTGTACCCAGGGCAGCTGGGAGGTGCCCCCTCCCCAGGCAGCCCGTCCCACCCCCCTCCCCCGCCCCAGCCCTGCACCAGTGGAAGTCTGCTGAGGAAGAGGCTGGGGCTCCGACAGGAGTGTGATGTTGCCCGCGATTCTCCAGCGTTTTTCTACCAATAACGTGGGGTTCTCATTGGGGCGGGGCCCCGCTTCCCCCTCCGGACTGTGTCTTCAGGAGTCAGGGCCTCCGTCAGAGCTCTCCGGGGTCAGCCCAGGGCTCCCCCGCGCTCACCCAGCCCACACTGGGGCTGACTTGAGGACCTGGAGGAGACTGGACGCGGCCCCCCTCGCACACCCCTCTGCCTTTCTGCCCGCACCTAAACCCGGCGCCCACAAGCCCAGGCAGCGGTGCTGACTCACGGCAAGCAACCGCCCCTGCCTGTCTGTCAAGCTGTGTGCGTGGGGGCGGGGGCGGGGTCAAAGCTGCCCCCGAGCCCGACCTCAGCGACCAGCCCCTGCTAAGCAAATGAAGAAACTGAGCCAGAGAGGGAGAGCCCCTGAGGCGGGCGCCAGGGCCGGCTGTGTCCGGGCTGCGCTGCTGAGTGTGCGGGGCGACGAAGCCCACGCTAAGTGCCAGAGCTCGGCACCCTGGAGGAGGGGGCTGGGCCTCCTGCTCCTTGATCCCTGCAAGGGCTTGGGGACCCCGGTGGCGGCGAGGGTGGGGAAGGCACAGGCTGGGGACCCGGGCACCTGTGAGAGGGGCCGGCTGCTGTGATGAGGCAGCTTCAGGGCGGCCCTGCCAGCATCCCCACAGGGGCTGGGGTGCTTCTGGGCCCAGAGCCAGTGAGGGCGGGGGCGGGGCGCCAAGAGTGAGCTTGCCTTCCTTGGGGAAGGCGGGTAAAATGGCAGGAGCGGGGTTCCGGAACTGAAGGCAGGGGCTGCCACAATGTATTTTTAGCTCCAAATTTTTCCACTGCCTGGTAGCCCTTGGATTGCGTGTGCCCGGAACTCGGGGGCAGCTGGGGCCCCGCCTGGCTGGGGACCCCCTGAGGCCCATCCCACTCTCTTCCCTTTCAGAACCTGGGCTTTTTTGAGCCTGTGGGGCACATACCACCTTCCCCACCAGGCTGGGAGCCCTCAAAGGGCCTGTGTGGGCCAGCTGCCCTCGGGCTCATCCCAGGTAGGGGTCCCTGCACGATGGGCCATGGGGAGGGAGGAACACCCCAGTGCCGGCCCATCACCTGCCCGCCCCCAGGCACAGGGGCAGTGTCCTCCCGGCCCCCTGGCCTGTCTCATGCTCCAGCCCCCTGCTGCCTGCCATCCCAGGATGGGGTGCAAGACCCATGCCTCCCAAGCCCTCGGCGGAGCGCCCCGTAGTGTGTGAGGAGGCCGGCTGGACCATGGGGGCATCAGCAATAAGACAGAAGGGCTGGCTTGGGGGTGGGTGGGCACCAAGACCTTCACAGCAGTGTTGAATTAAAAACAGAGACAGGAAGTGGGACACCAAGCCGTACTGTGTAGGATTTCAACCATGAAACATATCACACATGACACACGCCTGAATGCTGACAGAAGTTGCATCTGGGGTGAATGTGGTCTTTGTCATAATTAGAAAGAGAGAAAGAGCGCAATGACAGAAAAGGCCCCAAATCTCAGAGGGAACGGGGCTCGGCTCAGGTCACCAGGGAGGCGGGGCTGAGGGCACTAGCGCACAGTGTCCCAGCGCAGCACGGTGGAGGGGGCGGGGGGGGGGGCGGAGGGGGCAGCACCGGGAGCCAAGGGACACCCCTGTCAGGGAGGCCAGGCCACTGTGCCACCAGGAGCAGGGGCGGGTGGGCGAGAGGTTAGCCGCGCAGAGCCCAGGCCCGGCCTGTTTGCATCCTCGTGGGTCCCACCCTACTGGGTTAGGAATAGAAGCCACAGAAAGGGCGTCCTGGTGTGGGGGATGGACTTGGGCAAACAGGAAACGCCTGTGCGAGGGGGGTGGGGGGCTGGTGCTGCCCCTGCCCCTGTCCCCCCTGCGAGGAGGGTGTTTGTAGCAGGGCCCCAGGCCTGGCTCTGTGTGATTGCATTTCTGGGACCCTGCTGGGGGTGGTCCCGGAGCCCCCCAGACCCTGGCAGTCGGCTCCCTGGGCGGGGGAGGACAGGAAGGGGTGGAGGCACCCACGCCAGGAAGCTGAGCTTTCGCTTCCACCTGCGCTGAGGGCTCGCAGGGACCCGGTCTGCCGCACGTCCTGCCGCCACCAGGCCGCACGTCCTGCCACCACCAGGCCTCCGTTCCCCCAGCCGCTGGCAGGCAGGCCCCGCGGGAGTGTCTGGTCCAGCACCTGGGATGGCCTGAGGCGGCGGGAGGGGCTGCCACCTGCCCCAGCACAGGAGAGTGGCTCTGGGTGGCCGAGGACAGCAGCAGTGGACACTGCTGCCTTCGGTGGCTGAGCTAGTTCTGACAGTGACACTGGAGGGGAGTGACAGGCACAGACCTGTGCTGCATGTGAGGACCAGGCTGGCCTCCAGGTAGCAGGGTGCTGTCTGAATCTGGGGCTGCTGGACAGACCGCAGGTCCCAGCGCCCAGCCACAGCCTCTGCCTGCTGGGGCTCTGCCGGGCCACAGAAAGACCTCAGGCCACCAGAATCCCTCCTCCCTGGGTGCTGTCCCCCTGACGTCAGATGCAGCTCAGAGATGCCTCCTCCAGGAGGCCCCGTGTCCCTCCTCTGTCTCCTTGCTGTCCTCAGGAACGGCCTCTCCCAGGCTGGCAGGACCCTTGGTGCCTAGGAGAAGGGCTGACCAGAGACCTCAGGCTTTGGGACCTGATGTGTGTGCTTGCTGAGGCCTCGGGGTGCTGCGGTGGGGCTGAAGCCCGCCCGCTGCCTGCCTCATGGTCCCTGTCCCTGGCCTGTCCCCTGTCCCAGCTGGAGGCTGCCTGCCCGGACCAGGAGGACAAAGCAGTGGATTGAGGGTGGGGGAGGGGCGGCCCGGCACTGCCAGGGGCTGAGGCCCGGGCCCCCGGGGGCAGAGGACAGCTCAGGTTCTGGGTGAGATCAGGCTCTGCCACTGGCTGGCCGTGTCCCTTGGACAAGCCACAGGACCACCCAGAGCTCTGGCTCTGGTCCTCAAATGGGGATGAGCAGGTTGATGCCAACCCCTGGGGCCGCTGACAGAGCAACAGGACACAATCTGCAAGCCCCGGAAATACGGGAAAGCGCTGTGCCCACCTGCCACCCATCCACTGTGCCCACCGCCTGCCCCTCCTCAGCCAGGCTACCCGGGCTGGCATGGAGCTGCGGTGCGCCCCCCGCTCTGCATCCCCGGGGCCACCTGGCTCAGGCAGCCAGTGCCAGCAGCCTGGCCCACCCAGGCGTGCGGGACACGTGGTGTCCGGCACAGACAACCCCAGGGGTCCTTGCCAGTGGCGCAGACCTATTGTGGGCTTGGTTTTCTCATCTGTGAAATGGCCAGGATGTCCTCCCGGGATGCTGGGTTGGCTGAGACTGTGCCACCTGCCTGGCCTGCTAGCCCTCCCCACCTCCCCCGGGCTGGACCCCCCCACCTCCTCTCAAAAGTCATCTCCCAGGTCCCACCTCTGGGCCTCCCTCCCTTTGCTCTGCCGCGTCCCGAGGGCAGCCCCCCTCTCCCCTGCGCCCCCCCTCCCACGCCAGCCTGCAAGCATAGGGGCAGCGGCGGCCTCCAACCGGGCAGGACCCGACCCGGGCGCGCCAGGCTGCGCAGGTGGGAGGCGGGGATGGGGGCCCCCCGCCCACTGCCTGCTGGGTCAGAGCAGACGTTGACCTCCCTGCTGCTGTGAGTGGACGGCGGGGCCAGGCTGTACGTGGAGCAGAACCGGGGACACGGGCAGGGGGACCTGGATGGTGGCGGACGCAAGCCGCACACTGAGGTCACACCCAGGGCCCAAGAGGACCTGGGGCCAGGCCCAGGTGGAGAAACTGATGCCCTCTGACACCGCGGACCAGGGCCCCTGCCGGCGTCCCCACTCACGTCCACCAGCACTCCGCAAGGCCACGACTGAGCTCAGAGACACAACGCCCTGGCCTACCGGCTGTGTGTGCGTGTGCGCGCGCGCGTGTGAGAGTGTGTGTGAGCACGCGCGTGTGTGTGAGAATGTGTGCGCGCGCGCGCGTGTGCACACTGGCGCACGCACGCTCGCATAGGGGTGGGCACTGGCTGGCCTGGGCATGCTGGGGGCTGGGCAGTCCAGGGGAGCCACCACCCAGTGTCTCTGGAACTGACGCACTGAGCCCTGGGGTGGCCTTGAGGCCAGGCTGGGAGGCTCAGCCTCAGTGCCACCATCTGCTGAATGGAAGCATGGCCTGCCTCCACCTCCCCAAGGGTGTCTCCTGCCGGTCTCCCTCCCTCGGAGGGTCCTGCCTGAGGACTGTCGCAGCACCGGCCACGCCCCCTTGCTCAGGTGGGCTTCTGCCCTCCCTGTGGGGTCGGCCCAGGCCAGCCTCACAGAAGCCTCTTTTCCCACTTGGGCCAGGCTCCCGGAAGGGGCGTGGAGGAGGGTGCCCCAGCAGCACACGGGGAGCGGGTGGCCTGGCGCGTGCAGAGCGACCCTGTCCTCAGGTAGCTCTGGGGCCTAGTCCTCCCAGTGGCTGTGACCGCCCCCTCCTGCCTGCATGGGCTGCTCGGGGGTCACCCAGGTGGGTGCCCCGGGGCCTGCCCCCTCCCTTGTTGGGAAGCCCGAGGGTGCTGCTTGGCCAGGACAAGACTCTCCTATTCCCTGAGTGGTCGTGATGGGGGCCGGTGGACAGCCTTGGCGTCCAGGTGCTCCCTGGGGCCAGCCAGTTCTCACCCTGAGCCCGGAAGGCCTGTGCTCTGGCCCATGGGAGCAGTGCGGTGAGCCTGGAAGCTTGGTGCACACAGTAGGGGCTTTACACATGCATCCTGCCAGAATGGCACCATGGACTCTACAGGCCAACAACCCTGTGCCTCAGCTTCCTCTTCTGTGAAACAGATGATCATCACGGAACGTGGGCCTCCCTGGCTGGGCGTGAGGGTTGGAGGCAGGGGGCTGGGAATTCCCTCCGTTCATTGGCCCGTTCTACACAAACTCCGCTCGGGCCTGGACTGTTGCAGCGCACGGGCCAGGCTCGGGGCTCACTCTCAGGAGGCTGCGGTGCACCCGGAGGGCAGGGGAGGCCCTGAGCAGCCACGCACCTTACTTACTCACCCCTGGGGAAGGACGCCTTTCCTGGGAGGACAGGCCCGCCCTGCCCCCCCCCCCCCCCCGCGCCTAGCGGAGGAGGAGGCCGGTGGTCCTGGAGCAAGAGTTTCCCTTGGTCTGGAGCGTTCTCCGTGCGCTGGGTAGGTGGGCAGCGGGCAAACAGACCCCATGCCAGCTCAGGCCCTGGGCTGTCCGGTGTTCAGAGGTGGGCCCGGCAAGGCCCTCCTGGCTAGGGTGAGGCTGGGGAGCAGGTCCCATGGTCCGGTCCTCTCTCACACCTCCAGGGGCCGGGAGCTTACCAGCACACACACGCCTTCCTTTATAATGGGTACAAACCAGCCTCCAGATCTTGGACATCCAGGGCCCCCCAGGCCTGACTCCAGCCTGGCTTCAGCCTTCCGATCCCGGCCTGTCCCCCCTAAACCCACTTCGGTCCACTGCTTTCCCAGCCCACTGTGTCCAGTGGGCCTTGAACCATGCAACTACCAGACCCCTGCTGGGTGCGAGGTGCAGTGGGGGACGGGGCCAGGCAGCTGAGCCAGCCTCACCCCTCCGACTGTGCCCCCCGGTTCCTGCTCTGGGTGCCTCGGAGAGTGCCCACACCCCAGTCCGGAGCCAGGCCGGCGGTGGCGTGCCTCATGCACAGGCAGCACCCCGCTATTCTCCAGCTACCATCCGGCCCTCCCCCGCCCGCACGAACCTGCTAACTTTTCCAGTCTGAAATCCAGTGCACTTTGAGGAAAGGCGAACAGAGTCTATTTAAGGTGAGGAGCTCGCGGTCCCGGAATGTAAGGTGTGCGCAATTAGCTCCGACAGCCGTCAGCACCTCCACAAAACGGGGGGCCCACATCTGACGGTTAACTCTTTGCTGTAAAGCAGTGAGACCTCGTGGGGCAGGCCGCCTGGCTGGGTCCCAGGAGGGCAGCCCCTGCTGATTACTCGGTCCTCTCCTGGGCAGGGCCCCTCTGCCTGTCTGCTGGCCGTGATGACCTGTCCATCGTCCCTGAGCTCCTCGGTGGGACAGGGACAGGGGACAGGAGACCGCTGGGGGCTACTGCCCCAACCTGGCCTTTTAAATTGAGACTCAATGTTGCCCGGATGAGGGACGGGGGCAGTGTGAGGCCCCAGACCCAGAACCCAGTGCGGATCCCGGACTCGCCAGGACTGCAGCACCCTCTCCCGGAGCGCTCCCTGCCCTGGGCAGCGCTGTGGAGGGGGTTGGGGCATCTGCTCTGGGTGCAGGGGGGAAGTCCACACCTAAGCCACTGTCCCCACCTGTCAGGGTGCAGATGGGGAAACCGAGGCCCAGAGAAGGCAAGCTTCCTGCCCAGGTCCCACTGCCGGAGGACCAGGGGGCAGGGCTGGTGGGAAAGGAGGTGCCCAAATCCAGCTCCCATGTGGGTGTGCCTGACTCTCCGCGTGTTAGAGTGGGGCACTGACGCTTGTGGTCACAACTCCGGGCCCCCATGCAGCCTGGAGTCCTGGGTTACAGAACCTCAGGAGGCTAGGCGGTCAGACCTCCTGCCTGAGCGGGGCCGGAGCAGCTGCCGGCTGATGGGGGCGCCCCTGGTAAGCCCGGCTTCCCCTCAAGGACAGGCGCATTCCTCAGGTCCCTCCCCAGGAAGGGGGTCCAGGGACGGGACTGGAGGAACACAGAAGCAGCCGCCCCCCGGGACGAACCCAGCACAGTGATGGGGGCTCTCGCCCCTCCATGGCCGGCCTGCGGGGTGCCAGGGTGCCCTGTGCGTCCACCTGCGCGCCTGCAGCTAAAGACACAGCAGCACCGGCGGGACCCCCGGCTCGCGCGCACCTCGCGGGGCCACCGGGCTGCCGACCCGAAGTTGAAGTTTATTTTCCCAACTGTGGCTGATTCATGGTCAGGATGTGGCAGCCGCGGGAAGGGGAAATGCTGCCAGTTCCGGGCGGGGCGCTGGCCCGGCTGACCCCCGGCCCACCACCGCAGCCAGTGCATTCCGGCTGCGTCTCCACGCGGGGTGGGCGGTCTGGGGTGGGATGAGACCCGGGGCCACGGGGGCCTCCCAGGGCCCCGACCGGGAGCTGGGAGCCCGCCGCCCTGTGCCGGCACCCGGGGCGCACTCCGCGCTGTCCCAGCCCCCCTCCCCAACCCCAAGAGCCCCCTCACTCGGACTCAGTTTCCCCTGCGGCTCCTGGGGCGGGGGACCCAGAGGCGCGGACTTACCGGGCGGGGATGCAGCGGCGCACACTCGGGTCGGGCCGGGGGCCGCGCCAGGCCGCCCACCGCGGGCTCCGCACCGCTCGGGCTGGGCCGGGCTGGGCCGGGCTGGGCTCGGGCTCCCGCTCCGCGGGGCTCGCGGAAGAGGAGGTGCCGCCCCGCCCCGTCGGCCGGCTCGCGGCCACGTGGGGAGCGGGCGCGGCCCGGAGGCGGAGTCGGGGAGGGGTCTCCGGGAGGCCCCGCCCACCCCGCCCCCGGCCCGCGCGCTTTCTGGGGATCTCCTTTCGCCTAGAAATCCCCCGGCGGCCGCTGCTCCCCGAAGTCGCTCCTTCCCCACGCTGCCGGCCTCGCTCTTGGGGGCCAGTGGTGGCGGTGGGTGCGGAACGCGCGGGGCGGGGGGTTGGGAAACATCTGGAATCCATTCCGCCACCTCAGACCTCGTTGCAGGCCCCCTCCTTGGTCTGCACTGCGCCCCATCTTGTCACCCCGACCCCTCCTCCAGGTCCAGCCCCAGAGGCGGGTGGGCCGCCTCCCCAGTGTCGCTTGTGCTCATCTGCCTATGGCCCCTTCGTGGGACCCCTGCTTTGGCCAGCTGGATTCCAGTCCAAGGCCCACCCCCCTTCCCGGCGCTCCGCGATGAAGACCGCCCCCAGCATTCCGGGCCCGCCCCTGCAGCCTCCTCAGGGCAGCCCTCCGGGAACGCTCCCACATGGGAGTGGTCTCCGGGCTGCCCCCTCTCTGCCAGGCCGCGCGGGCAGCAGGCCTGCGGAAGCTGCCCCTGCTCCAGGCACCTGGGGCTGCTGCGCCCATGCCCTCTGTCACCCACTCTGCTTGTCCGGCCTAATCAATCCTGCCAGACTGCCGACCTGGTCCACGACCCCCACATTGTCTAGGGTGGGCCTGCCCAGAACAGGCTCAGGAGGCCTGCCTGACTGGCTAGGGAGAGGCAGTCCCCCGGCTCTGGAAGTCCCTTCTGACATCTCGCTCTCGGCTGGAGCTCACAGAGGCGGAGCGCCCCCGGGCCCCAGGTGTACGGGGCGGGGGGGGGGGGGCTGTCCAGCCCCAGTCTGATGGAGGCGATACAGCCCCTGCCCTGGGGGCCTGCTCCAGCACTCTGCGGGTGAGTCAGGCTTGCACACCAGCGGCCAAGGCGGTTTCTCCACCCGTGCGGAAGAACGCCAGGAACCTCTAACGACGAGAACGTGCGGAGGGAGCATGGCTCCCGGATTTGTCCGACAAATCTTTCCGAGCCCTGCGCCTGCCTGCGGAGGGCGGACTGCGGGGAGGGGGGCCGGTGGGCGGGGCCAGGGCCAGCGGGGGTTTCCCAGCTCCTGTCCCAGCTCCTGCCCTGGACCACCCAGCCCTGCCCCATCTCCTGCTTTCGGCCGAGCCACGGGCCGCCCCTATCACCTGGGGACGAGGCGCCGAGCTCCTGGCCTGTCAGTGCCCACTCCCAGGGGTGGGTGCGGCCCCTCCCCAGCCCAGCAGCCCCAGCCCCAGAGGCGTCTTCTAGGTGGGTCCCAGAGCAGCAGGCCAGGCCCGCGTGAGGGCCCCTGAGTACCCATGAGAGCCAGGAAAGGTGCTTGCTGACTCTTGGACACACTCCAACCTGGAGACTTGGGACTTGATGGCCACCACTGGGCGGGGACTCAACAGTTTCTGGAATGCACCTAATCCTTGCCTGGGCAAGTGTCCCTCAGCCCAGAAGGCAGGCCGACCCTCCCCTTCCAGCTCCCTGCCCCTCCCCCTGACCCACTGAGCTTTGGGGCCTCCTCCTGGAAGCCTTCCTGCCCCCCCACCAAAGCGGGGTTCCAGGCCTCTCCATGCTCTGCTGGGTGCCAGCAGCTGGTGCCCAGCATTGGCAGCCCCTGGAGGCGGGGTAGGAGACTTGGGCCTGGCTGACTCAGCCGTCCTGAGCTGGCACCTGGCTGCTGCCGTGGTGGTTAGTAGGTGTGTTTGCTGCCCTCACGGATGCAAGAATTCGGTGGAGAAAGGTGGGGAGGACCATCTAGCCTGAGGACTGGGCTTGGGGGGGTGGCCCAGCTGGGAGCTCGGTGCTGAGCAGGGTCTCTGTGCCTGCCCTGCACCTTCACCCCTCCCTGGGCCCGCAGAGTGGGCAGGGTCCCGAGCCTCATCCAGAGACTGGAGCAGAGGCCTGGCCTGGGCCAGGGCCTGGATCCAGCTTGCCAGCCCTCTGCGGCCCCCCCGGGGCCCCCTGCCCGGATGGAGTAGAGGGAGGCCTCTGGGCACCATCAGGGCTGGCTCCCTTGCGTACGTGCCTGGGGCGGGCGGGGTCCGGGACGGGGGTCCCCAGCCCAGGCCCTGGTGGTCTGGCACCCGGACGGAGGCACCCAGGTGGAGGCAGTTCTGTGCTGCACCCTGAGGGCTGAGTTCGGCGCAGGAGCAGGCCACCGGCTGGGCAGGGAGTGTGTGTGGCTGAGCCTGGGTGGTGGGTGCCTGAGGTCAGAGGGCTGGCCGGCTGTGGGTGTGGACACCGGCCAGGGTGACTTTGCCTCTGGCCTGGCACTTTGTGGGCTCCTCCTGCCGTAACCACTGAGGCGTGAAAAGACCCATCCTCAACCCTGGTCCCCACTGCTTTTAGTGGGGCCCTACACCCCCCAGGCACCCCTCCATCCAGGCCCCATTCCCACCTGGGTTCCTGTCCCTGAGGGGAGAAGATTCCATCTCAGAAACTTCCAGCAGCCACTGCCCAGTACACTCAGCCCGTCCAAGGATGGACGTTCTTTCTGGAAGCCATTGTCCCTGGCAGGGCCCATCCTGGAGCCTGGGGCTGTTTTCGGAGCCGGGGGTGTGCGAGTGCCTACCCCCCGAAGCCTGAGCTCCAGAAACACGCCGGACCTCCACACACGGCCAGCCCACCGGCCGGAGACGGTGTGCCTCCCAGCAGTGACCCTGGCGGCCCACGAGCCCCCGCACAGCAAGGGTGCCCTGCCCCCCAGACCTGCGCGGAGCTGGCCACCCCTTCTCATCAGGGAGCAGAAGATGGAGACTGGGATGAACAGACTTTGGTTCTGCCCGCGTGAGCCCTGCCGGGAGCGGGAAGGCAGGCGCGGGCCCTCCTCAGAGAGCGGCCTCCCCGCCTCACGTGGGAGGCAGAGGTGAAGGCCAGGACACCCCTGAGTGTGGCGGGTGGGCACTCGTGGGCCCCGTGGGGGTTCCTAAGGCCACCGGATGAAACCGAGGTTTCATTTCCCTTGACAGGCGCCCAGAATGCTTTCATTTTGAAACATCTTTCCTTTTGTTTCCCTACTAGAGTGTCCTGACATGACTTCTGGCAGGACACAGAATGAAGTTAGCGAGTGCCGGCCCGGTCACCCCACACCCGCCCCCAGCCCTCGCTCCCCCCGTCCGACCACCCACACCCCCCACCCCCACCTGCCATGCAGTCATCCACTTCAGGGCTGGTTCTGCCTGGAGAGTAAGAACTTGGGTACCAGCCTCGCCACCGAGCAGCTGTGACACCTTGGGCAGCCATTCTGCCTCCATGCTCGTCCATGAGGACACGACATCTCTGGTCACCTCCAGATAAGTGAGCTGTCGTGAGAGGCAGCTCTGGGCCCTGCTCCTCCCAGCAGCCGTGTCTCTCCCTCAGGGCCTCACCCCTGTATCCTGGCAGCCTTGCCCCTGTGGCCTCAATCCCCACTCACGGCAGCCTCTCAGAGCGGCCCAAATGTCCTCAGTGGTCCTCAGACCGCAGGGAGCGCCCGAGTGCCAGCCTGCTTGTGCCCGGCTGCGGGAGGCGGGGTCAGCCAGGGCCTGCTCTGCTCTAGGAGCTGCCCCCGCGCCCCAGGCCCAGACAGCTGCCCTCACAGGGACACGGGCCCGGTTGGTCTGTAGAGGCCTGGGCCAGGGAGTGACGTCCACCCTCCTCGTCGGCCAGCCGCGCACACACGCAGGGGCCCCCCATCCCTTGCAGATTCCGTATTCGCAAGCTCGCCGGCCGGTTAGCTCGTGTTCGTAGCCCTAAACTCACAGGCCCTTGGAAACACGCCCAGGGCGACAACAACTTGAGTCTTCCACGAGCAGGCCCCCAGCTGAGGTCGAAGAAGGGGGTGTCCCGCCTGCCAACTTCATTCCATACCATGGGGCAAGGCTCCTTCTCCGGCCTCTTCAGGACTCTGTTTTCCACTTTTTTGGTCCCTTTTGGCTGGAGATCTCACTGTCAGAATGGCTGTCCGGTGCTGGGACGTGCCTCCCGGGGCACAGGTGCGGGTCCGGAGCCGCGGGCCCCGAGCTCCGTGGGGGCGAGTCTGCAGCGGACAGTCGGCCCTGACACCACGGGCCTGACCGCACGGGTCCACGTAGATGCAGGTCATTTCCCAACAACTACAGTCCGGTGCCATCATTGTATTTTCCTTATGATTTTCTTGGTAACGCTTTCTTTTCTCTAGCTTCCTTTATTGTAAGAACGACGCATAATACATATAACATACAAATATGCATCAGCTGACGGCTTATGTTACAGTAAGGCTTCTGGTCAACCGGGGGCCATTAGTAAAGTCTTGGGGGACTGGAAAGTTATACGTGGGATTTTTGACGGTCAGAGCCCTCAGCCCGCGGTTGTTCGGGGTCCACCCTACGCTCCCTGAAGCACACACAGCGCCCGGCCCTGTGCTGATTGTCGGGGGAAATGATGGCCGGAGGCTGGCAGCCTCCCATCCTGTGTCCCCCAGAAACCAGTTCGGTGTTCGCGGTGACCCTAGACCAGAACCTCCAGGCCCCCAGGGCTGCCGAGACTGCGAGGCCCCCACTGCCAAGTGTGGGGCTCAGGGGCACCTTCCTCCACTGTCCTCCACATGCCAGGCCGGGGTGCTCCCCGCACAGAGGCTGGGCGTTGGCAGCATTGGCCGGTCTCCGGGTCTGCGGGTCCTCGGTCCGTGGCCTGCTTCCCTCAGGCACCTCTCTGAGCTGGGCTGGCCAGTGGTCCCTGGGTCCCTGGGGGGTGCCCGGGGCCATGGCCGGGGGTGCAGCCTGCAGGGCAGAGAGGAGCTCTGGGGCGAGACAGGCTGCCCCTTGCCTCCCCTGCCTCCTTGGGTGGCCGCAGCCGCCCAGGGAAGGTCTGCACAGGTAACTGTGTCACAGGGGCCATCTGGCTGGTTTACATACTGGGGGCTGGGTCACCTGTGCCCAAAGAAAGGGTCCTGCAGTTAACCCCCGAAGCCCCGGGGACCAGCGGCCTGGGTTCTGGGAACCAGGGGGAGGCAGTACCTGGGGGGCACACCAGACGGAGTTCCCCGGAATTCAAGGGGGGGAAGCCCCTGGGACCCACTGTGCTCCAAGCTCAGTGTCTGCACCATGACTTACCCTGCCCTTGGCCTTGAGGCTGCAGGTTCAAGGGTGGGTCTTCTCTACCCTCTGGAGAGGGAAGCGGTGCGGGGCAGGAGGACAGGGGCTTCTAGGCTGATGACTCTCCCTGGTGTTCTTGGAGAGACGGGAACCACGTCTGGAGCCTTCGCTGGTGGTTTTGGCTCCGGGACTGTATTTCTTGGAGACACGGTGCCAAGCCTGGGCGTCGTAGGTCCTTGAAGGTTTTATTCTGGAGAAGGAGCCTGTCACCGAAGTATTTATGAATGGAATCACTGCAGGTGGCTGTGACCAGGCTGCGGGCCAGGTGCCTGCCTCACTCTGACCCACCCCTAGACCTCCAGCCCTGCCCTGGGGTACTCGACACCGCGGCCCCCTCTGGTCCCACGTACTCTGCATTCAGGCCTCGGCTCCAGTTTGCCCCGGCCATCCTTGAACTAGGCGCTGAGTGTCTGCACCTTCACTGCACCTGAGCTGCCCACGGCCAGACTCTGGACTGGACGGTCACTCGGAGGTGGGGGAGGGGCTCCTGCTCCCAGACTCGCCCGGCCCACCTTCCCGAGCACCCATCAGGGCCCCGCTTGTGGCCTGAACAGCAGCTGGAGGGTTAAAAATAATCAAAAAGTTACGACCCAGAGGTGGTTCTTTTGCACGCACTGGCCACCCCAGCTCCCAGGCGCCTCCCTCCCACACCCTCCCTCCCCAGCCCCTCCGGAGCTCCCTCTCCCTCCATGGAGACTGCCTCTAGGCACCCGCACCGTTCCCTTCCCTCCCACTGAACCTTGACCTCTCTCCGAGCAGGCTGTGTTTCATTGTCGCCCTGATTAGCCTGCGGTTTCCAGACCAGGCGTGGCAGGGGGTGCTGGGTGTGGGTCCGAGTGGGTCCCTCCACTCCGGCTGTGTGGGGGCGTCTGAGAAGGAGCCGGGACTGTCCCTGCCATGCGTGCGGTTCAGGACCCCGTGAGGCCCTTTGGGGTAGCCCCACGTGCCACCACCTTTAAACCCTCGACTCCTGTTACTTTGGTCCTATTTTTAAAATTATCTAGAAGTCAGGTGCTAATCTGACGAGCGGTGACTGGGCTCGGCCGCTGGCCCCTCGGCCGCGTGCGTGCAGCCCCTTGCCGAGCTGGGGGCGGCGCGCAGTGTGAGGGTGCCCGGGGCCGATGGCGTCCAGAGCCCCTGATGGGTGGGTCTTTCTGGACGTGTCCCCAGCAGCGCTGGGAGCAGCTAACACAGCGTCTAGCCCCCGAAGGCGACGCACAAGCATGGCGCCAGGCTTTCTGCTGACGGCTGTCACGAGGATGACTTCTCCGATTCCCATTTTAAACTGTGTCCAACGTACGAACACAGATGCATTCTCGCAAGATCCAGATTCGGAGCCTGCGTGCTGGGGGGGGGGGTGCGAGAGGCCCCTCCCTGCTGTAGCTTCTCAGGAGCCCTTGCCACCCCCACCCCCACCCGCACCTCCGGGAGCTGGAGCCACCAGGTGGTGAATTGCCCCATCGTGGTGTCCCGCCTCCCCCTCCCCCATGTTTGCTCTTCCAGCACAGGACCCGGCTGGGGAGGGTGCCAAGTGGTGCTGGCTGAGCGTGTCAGCCCATAGTTCCGTTTCCATTGTGGGGGAGGTTCCTGGGTGGGCTGCAGCCCTCGTGAGCCCAGAAAGCAGCCCCTCTAGCCGTAGACCCCACCTGTGGTCTCCCCTCCTCCAGCTCCCGCTGGTCCAGACCCATCTCCCAGATGATAGGCTTTGTGTGCGTAAACTTCCCCCAGAAATGGGCTCCGGGCTCGGACCCTCCATCAGGTGTGCCCTGGCCAGGGCACCCCGCTGACCCCAGCTGACAGAGCCTGGACTTTTCTCCCCCTCCCCCCTGGGCTGGCAGAAGTGGCCAAGTCCTTCCCCCAAAGCTGCTGACTCAGGCCTGAATCATGGCCCGCCTCCCGCCTCCCGGAGCCGCTGCTGGGGAGGGGGGGAGGGGCAGCGGTGAGGTGGGGAGGGGTGGCTGGACGAGGAGGGAGGGGTAGGTGCTGTCTGACCACCCCTGCAGGGCCTTGCGCAGTCAGGGAGCGCAAGCCCTGGGCTGCATTCCAGGAGTGGGCCTGGGTGGGCCTGGCCTGCCTGGGGGGCCCTCCCTGAGGCCGGTCCCGCCCTGTGGATGGCAGGTAGTGTGGCCCCGTGGTGCAGCCCGGGGACACCGTGGCCACTGGCCCCCGGTTGGGATGCTGGCCCTGTGCTCTTATGCGCCAGGTGCTGGGCAGGCAACTCGGCTGCAGGGGCCCGGGGCCCTTTGGAGGCCAGTGGAAACACCAGTCCCATCCAGCTCTTCTGGAGGGTTCTGCCATGTGAAACCCTCAGAGCAGTGCCCTCCCCTCTCTGTGAAAAGGAGGGCGATGTTGTGGATGCGGGGTAGAGGTGAGGCCCAGGGCCACGGGCGGGGGGTGGGGGGGCAGCCGGCCACTGTGGACTGGGGGGTGGTGTGAGAGGTCAGGGGAGGCTCTTCTGGACAAGCCACGGAGCAGGGCAGGGAGAGTAGGGGTGGAGAGAAAGGGCTGGGGTGGTGATGGGGGCGAGGGACGCTGACCGATCGGGAAGGATCCCCCAGATGCAGGGAAGGAGGCAGGGGGGCAGGGCCAAGCTGGCAGAGCTGGTGGGGTGAGCCGTGAGCGTGAGTGCGAGTGTGTCAGAAGTCAGAGCGTGTGTGTGACTGTGTGTGACTGTGCGACAGACGTCAGCGTTCCGTGTCCGCCGCAGGGCAGGAGCCTGGTCTGTGGGGCAGGCTCAGCGCACGTGAAGGCAGCCAGGCCCCCTCGGATTTGCTGGGGGTGAGGTGAGCTTAGGCTTCCGGGGACGGGGGCCATTTCCAAAGGTTGGGGACATGAGGGAGCCTGTCTGGACCAGCATGCTGACGTCCCCTGGGGCCTCAGTCCTGCTCAGCCGTGACCCCAGGGCCCTCCAGGGCCTGGCCTTGTGGTTTGCCCCACAGTGTGGCCGTGGGGCGGTGCCTGTGGCTCAGGGGACAGAGCATGGGAAGGACCTTCAGGCTCTGCCCCAGGAAGGCGCTCAGAGTGGCACATGCCCACAGTGGGCACTTAGCACATGACGCCGGGCTCAGCCTGTTGCGCTGTCACACAGCCCTGCCCAGCATTGTCACCACCTGTCAAAAAATGGCCACCCAGGGCCCAAGGGGCTAGGAGCTCGCTCAGGGCCACACAGAGGGCAGGAGCCACAGCTGGGCCGAAGCTCGCATCGGGGGGTGTCTCTCCGCCAGGACAAGGCTCCACAGGCCTCAGGTCCACGACCCCCACCCCTCCTCCCACCGCCCTGGTCAGGAGGGGCCCTGGGCGGATGGGCGAGTCTGCAGGGCTGTCTGGGGACCCCCGCGGGAGCCCAGGGGCCCAGGGACCTGCTGACTGGGAGCACTGGTGTTGCCGGCTGGAGGGTGGCCCTCAAGTCAGGCAGCAGGAGGCCCCTTCT
Source organism: Mungos mungo (assembly GCA_004023785.1). Classification (NCBI taxonomy): domain Eukaryota; kingdom Metazoa; phylum Chordata; class Mammalia; order Carnivora; family Herpestidae; genus Mungos; species Mungos mungo. The sequence goes on from PISW01012081.1 coordinate 17,939, forward strand.
GGCCCGGCCACCTGCACAGGCCCCATGCGAGCGGATGATCCAGTGGAGGGAGCCACGTGCTGGGGTCTGGGGTCTGGGGTCCTGGACGGCCCCCAGCCTGTGGCCCTGGGCAGAGGGACTGAAGCTCCTTGGGCTCCGTTTCCGCAGCACCGCCCTCCCAGGAGCTGGGGGGCAGGGCGGGGGCGGGATGGGGGTGTGGGGGCCCCTGCGGCTCGCTCTCTCTCCCAGGGGCACGGAAGAGGGGCTCTAACTACAGCTTCAGGTCTCAGCGCCCTGCCAGGTCAGAGGGCTGTGTCTGCACCTGTGGGCCTGTGCCCTCGGCCTGGGGCGTGGCTCTGTGGCCTGGCCGGGCAGCAGAGGGAGAGAAAGTCAAGGAGGGGTGGCAGAAAGGAGCTGGGGTGGGGGGTCCTGAAGGAGGGATTGCAGAGGAGGCGGGGAGAGATGTTGCGAGTTGAGGGTTGGGGTCTTGGCGCTGGCCCTGCTGGGCTCTGGCTCATACTCATTCCCATCCCCCACCCGGGGAGAGGGCTGGTCCTTCTGGTTCCTGCAGCATTCCACACTGACCTCTGGACCTGCTTTTGGGAACTTCTCTCCTACTCCCTCGGGGCTCCCTCCTAGCCCTCCCCCCCTCCACTCAGCCCTCCCCTGGCGGGTGGAGGTCCTTGGCCCTGAGAACCAGGGCTCGGCCCCGCCCACCCGGTTCATTGCCCCTCCCCTGCCTTACTCCCCACATCTCTCCCCACCCTGGGACACCTGGGGAGCCCAGGACACGGGGTCCTCCTTCCGCCCAGGAATGTGACGTCAGCAGGTGGGTAGGACGCCAGAGGCCTCGCAGGGGTCTGCCCAGCCCAGGGGCGCTCAGCCCCGCCCGCGGCCCCTCTCCACCCAGGCCTGGGGAGGAGAGGTCCCAGCCGAGCTCTCCCTGCCCCTCCGCCGGCATTCTGCAGGGGGAGTGGCGGGGGGGCCCTCTGCCGGGGGAGGGCGGGCTGCTGTGTGGGGCTGAGGAAGCAGCTGCGGTCTGAGTCACGCTCCGGAAAACGAGGGAGGCCGTTTCCATCACCATCTGTCTCCTTGGGAAGACGAGGAGGAGGAGAGGGTGGAGGAGGGAGGCGCGCGTCCTGGGCCTGACGGGGGTGCGGTGGGGGTCTTTCCCCTCGGATCCAGGGGGAGGGCCGTCTGGTGCACAGCCAGCCAGGCCGCGCGGGGGCTCCCCCACCCCGGAACCTGCAGGTCTGTCCTGAGCTTAGCGCGGCACGCCGAGTACCAAATCCCTCTCTCGAGGGCGGAGGGGACCCAGACGTCCCCTGTCCCCTGGCGCTGTGGGGACCTTGGCTCTGCAAGTCCCTGGGAACCACGGTTCCCCCACCCCTCACGCCCCGCCCCCTCCGGCAGCGGTGGGAGGAGCTGGGCCCAGCGTTGCCGAGGATGAATCCTGCGGGGCTTCCGAGGGGGCTCCAGCCCCTCCTCTTGCCCCTGTGTCACCTGGCCCGTCCTTGGGAGGGCGCCCTCTCTGTCTGGGGCAACCCCCCTAGGGCCCCGCCATCCCGCTCCTCTGGACCGATGACATTTCCTTGTCACCGTTACATGCGGAGAGGGCAACTGAGGCCCGAGGGAGGAAGGGCTCTCGGACCCCTGGTCTTCTCTCGCAGCTGCAGACCTGGGAGCGGGGCTGGATCGGTGGGTTCCGGGGTGTGGGGTGGGAGGCATGGGTGGGGGTGGGGTCTTCCGCTCAGATGGAAGGCTGCCCCCCCCGCATGCCCCTTAAGCAATGTGGGGGCCCTGCGCCCTGCTCCCCAGATGTATTGTCTGCCTTTCTGGGTTCAGGCGGCTAGAGGATACTCAGGGTGGTGACGCACTGCACCTGACACATGTCAGAGCCAGCGGGAAAGCCCCAGACGGCATGGTGCCCTGGCCCCTGGACGCTGGTGGGGGTGCCCATGGGGCTGGCGCAGCCCTGCGACCCGACCCTGTGTGGTTCTTAGCAGCTGAGGAAGCAGGAGCATTTTGGGTGCAAGAGCCAGACACCCGCCATGGTGAGGAGAGGAGAAAGAGGGGCTGACCGACTAAATCCCAGGAAATGCCCTTTCCGGGTCTCAGCTCTGCCGGGTCAGCCTTGTGTCTCCCCCCTCCCCCACGCTGGCGCCTGGAGCTCGCTGCCTGGCGCCCTTGGAGGAAGTGGACCTGTTGAGTCGCCCTGTCCGGGAGAGAGTTCTGGGGATTCCCACCCTCGGTCTCCGGTCTCGGTGGAGGGGACCAGGGTGGGGGCAGGACTGTGGGCTGCTTCCCACAAGACCGTGGCTCAGCAAGGGGGCAGCTCTCCAAAAGAAAGACATCGCAGGTGCTGCGGCCCGCCTGGCGGGAGCCCCTTCCCTGCAGACAGAGGTGGGCCTCTCTGGAAAGGTGTGGTTCCCAGGGCTTAGGACCCCCAGGGGGGAGGGGTGTATCCGACTGGACGGGGCTTCCTGGAGAGGCTGGCAAGCTTGGCCGTGGCCATGGGGATGGTCAGCTGCCCGGGAGCAACTCCTTGGTGCTGGGGATGGAGAGGCCACCTTCTGTGTGAGATCAGGCAGGGTGGGCAGGCCTTGAGGCCTGCAGGCAAGTCCCCCCTTCCCGTGCCAGGGACGCGGGCCCGTGCCCAGTGCACTGGGCTTCCTCCTGCCTGGGGCGCAGCAGAGCATTTCTGTGCTCGACGCAGAGTCTGAGGAGAGTGAGCCCGGGGGTGGTGAGCTGTGTCAGCGCCGAGGGTCTTCCCGCCAGCGGACACTTCCTTCCTGGCTCTGTCATGGGTACTTAAGGCTGCTAAGTGTTAAAACCACTACAGTATCCAATGTCCATCTGTCTATCTACCCATCTACCATCCATCCATCCATCCATCCGTCCGTCCGTCCATCCATCCATCCACCCATCTACCCATCTGTCCATCCATCCATCCATACATACACACATCTACCTGTCCATCCACCCATCCACCTGTCCATCTGCCCATCTGTCCATCTATCCATCCATCCATCATCCATCCATCCATCCATACGCCCATCTACCTGTCCATCCATACATTTATCTATCCACCCACCCACCCACCCCCCCAACCCTCCACACGTCCATCCGATATCTACTGAAGCCGCGTGATGGGCCCAGGGTTGGCACTCGCTAACCAGGTGAGCAAAAGCACAACACCACCCTTGAGTAGGGTTGCCAAATTTAGTAAATAAAAATACAGGACATCTAGTTAAATTTGAATTTCAGGTAAACAATACATACTATTTTGGTATAAGTATATGAGTCTGTCCTATGCAATGCCTGATATAAGTATGTCCCAGATGTGGTGTGGGACATACTTATGCTGAAACGTCTTTGTTGTTTGTCTGGTACTCAGATTTAACCGGATGTTTCTGTGTTATCTGCCAACCCCGCCCTGGTCAGCTGGTAAAACAATGGGAGGACAGACACGCTGACGCTCCCTGTGCAGGACCTAATTTAATCCTTATCAAAATCCGTGGAGTTGGTGAGACTATCTCCATGTTAACATTTTAAGTGCGGAGGCTCAGAGAGGTTCAGAAAGTTGTTCAAGGTCACCCAGCTAGTGATGGGTAAACCAGAAGCACCAAAGAAATGGTTTATTTTTTTGAATGCTTGTCATTAAAATAACAAATAATGTAAAAACTTTCAAAAAGAGTCTGTAAAAGTTGTTTTAAATTTGATACTAAGAAATAGCCATTGATAAATTGCTAAACATTATTCCAGACACCTTCCTTTGCAAATGCCACACGGAGAGGAGGGAGTTGGGAATCCCCGAGGAGCAAGGAGAGGGGAGCGGGGAGGGGCGATCCTCTCATGCTTTATTCTAACATCAAACATCAAATTTCTCTCATTTGGATTCAGACAGAAGGAATTGTTGAATTTCAGAGAAGTCTCTTTTCACCACAAAGGACGCTGCTTCGACACGGGCCTCCCACGTCAGCCACCGCAGAGGCAGAGTGAACCCTGGTGGACACGGCTTCCTCCCCTCTCTGCTTCCGGAACAACACGTGGCTTCGGTGGCTCCACCCAGGACACTTTCACCGAAGTGGCAGTGACACCGACAGCGCGTCCGAAGCCACAATCTGAACCGCACTGTGACCAGCATGCGGAGGTGGGAACCTGTGCCCAGCACCGCCCCAAAGCCCCCCCAGGGCTCTCCCCCTGCCTGTGCCCCCTGCCTGTGCCCCGACTCAGGGCACCCTTGTGCTATTCCTCCCGTTTGTCTCCTTGGCTTAGTCTTTCTTCAAGAGGAGCCCACCAGGTGAGCCCCTGGCATCTGCTCGCCCACTTTTCTATGGGATTGTCTAACTTTTTCTTGTTGATTTGCAGGAGTTCTTTATATATTTATACGTCCTGGACAAAAGCCTTTGGTGCTTTGCTGCACATGTGCACCGCAAATGCCCCATCCCACCGCCTTTTCTGTTGCAGTTGTGATACTCAAAGTTTTGCTTGGGTTTTAAACCCAGCGAAGTACTCCAGGGGCGTCTGGGGGGCTCAGTCGGTTAAATGTTCTGACTTCGGCTCAGGTCATGATCTCGAGGTTCATGAGTTCGAGCCCCACATTGGGCTCTGTGCTGACAGCTCAGAGCCTGGAGCCTGTTTCGGATTCTGTGTCTCCCTCTCTCTGCCCCTCCCCTGGTTACGCTCTGCCTCTCTCTCTCTCTCTCTCTTAGAAGTAATAAGTAAACATTAAAAAATAATAAATAACTTCGGCGAGGGATTCCGAACGTGGTTTTGCACTGTCTTCATCTGAGTTTGTCCACATGTGTCATCGCTTCATGGGTTCTTCACGCGTTTCTATGTTTTCGTGTCTACACCCGGGTCCTGCTCCTTCAGCCTCCGCGCTCCCTCCAGCCTCGCTCGCTGGAAGCGGAGGGTTCTGGCCGCCTCGCGCTCCGGGAAGGCCCCGCCCCAGCTGTCTTCAGCTTCCAAGGCTCCTTCTCTTGGGTGTCAGTCGCCTTTCCTGCCGCTTGGCATGTCTGCCGTGACCGGGGTGTTGGGGAGGCTTGGGGTTCTGTCCTGTTCCCTCTCGGATCACTCATTTTTTTAATTTTATTGAGCAGTTAACTGAACTGGACTCAAACCGTAAACACTGTCTTTCTGCGTGAGGTCTCTGGGCTGTGAGCTGAGCTGGGGGACTCTGCGCCGCCCCCCCCCCCCAGCCGCCAGCGCGGCTCACAGGCCCGCCAGGCCTGAGCAGAATTTTTCAGGGGGCATTCGGGGCTCCCCTTCTGGGGTCTTCTCTCACCTTGGGCGCTGTGGCCACCCCAGCCCCGCCCTCTGGGTCCCTCCGGGGAGTTAGCTGCTCTCCCAGGTAGAGCACAGTGGGGACACAGCGTGGACGCTTGTGCAGCCGCCGCTTCTCGTGAGCAGCCCGTGTCCTGCAGCCCTTGCCTGGGGGCCGCTGCGCCCCTGCCGTCGGACTGGAGTCTCCAGTCAGTGATTGTGGGTGGCCCTGGGGCAGTTGGGACGGAGAGGGCTGGAGCCCACAGCCCGGTCTGCACAGAGCAGGGCAGGTGTCACCTGGTGAGACGCAGCCTTCTCTGGCCTTGGTTGGGGACTGCTCAGCAGAGACTCAACGGGGAGCCTGGCCTGACGCGGCCTCCTGCTGGACGCCGCTCCGAGATTCCACACGCGCTGTGGGGCCCGTGGGACCAGCGGCGTGTCGCGGTGGGGAGCCTCGCTGGGTTCTCCTTCGGTCCTGGGGCTCCCTGCCCAGGCCTAGCGCAGTCCTCGGCCCAGGGCCGGGAACCGGTGACCGTCTGCCCTCTGGGGGCTCTCCTGTCTCAGGACTTCAGCCCGTGAGGCCCCCCGACCCCCGGCTCTCTGAGCCTCAGCAGCAAGGCTCTGGAGTGTGTGGCCCCCACTCGGTTTGCAGCCGGAGAGACGCCATCCTGGGGGCCGGGATGCAGAGGGACCCCCTTCCTGCCCCTGCAGGCCCCGCACCCCCAGCTGCCCTGGGAACGAAGAGCAAATGAGAGGCCGGACCAGAAGGTCTGCTGAAATCACTGCTTCTCACATGGCATTAAAAAAGAATAAAGAAGCCTGAACTTTAAAAACCGGGGTGCATTTTGCCCCAGAGATACAACCCTGGGTCTTCTCTCAAGAGGACGACTCAGACCGGGCGCAGTCAGGGTGCACAAAGATGAAGTTGGGGGGTGGGGACTGTTCACGACACTGAAAGGAAAACCCTCCAAGCGGCGAATCCCCAACGGAAGGTAATCTGTGGGTTTACGCACAGCATTAAGTCACAGTCACTAAACCTATCGTGGCGGAACTGGCGGCAGTGCCACCGTGTTCTGGTACCGGGGAAGCCAGCAGGTCCCAGGCGGCCTCTGCGCGCACCGCACTTTGGGGCTTCCTGTCTTTTGATCGTTGGTATTTCCTGACGTTGTAAGGTAATGACTACGTTTTTGGGGAATGTGTGTTTGAGGCACGATTTACATGCAGCAAAATGCACAGGTGTTTTGACAAGGACACCGTGGGACCCGCGCCCGGTACAGCAAGGCCCCCGCCCCCGAGCCCCTCTCTGGTCCAGGATGTGTGATGGTCAGAGGACTGGGAGCGGAAGCCAGAGGAGGTGGCCGGGGGCCGTGGCTGCTCACAGAGGCCCCGTGGCCCGACGGGGGCCAATCCACGCCCTGTTCCCGGTGCCCTGCAGGTGCTGTGGCCTCGTGACCATGACCGCCTGAGGCTGCCGTCCCTCCAGTCACCTCAGGGTCACCAGGCCAAAGGCACAGAAGGCCTTTGTTACTGGGATGTCACCTGCCCTGGGAGGGGATGGGACTCGAGAGCCGGTGGCATTCCACAGACACAAGGTCATTCTTTCTCAGCTGCTGGTGCGCATCGGCCCTTCTCAGGACCCGTGGCTGTGGAGTGACGCCTCTGAGCAGCTTCACGGGCAGGGCCGTGCGGCGGGGGCCAGCTCCAGGGCAGGGCCGGAGAGGGGGCGCAGGGGGCTTGGACGACACTGATTTCTCCTTCTGGAGGCTGAAGTTCAAGGGCAGGCTGCAGGCAGGGTCAGGTCCGGCGGGAGGACCTCCCTGCCTGCAGAGGCCGGCGGGCTCCGGGGCTGCTGCTCTCCTGAGGGCACCACCCCCATCCGGTCAGGACCTTACGACCTCATTTAACAGGCCTGTCCCCAAATCCAGTCACACTGGAACATGGGCTTTACCAGGTGAGTTGGGGGCGGAGGAGGGCAAGACACACATGGGCCACAACAGACAACAGACAGCACCCACAGCCAGGCCCGCAGAGACGCCCGTGCTCCTGAGCCCGGAGGGGTTTCCCGCAGGGATTCCCCCCCCCCCCCCCCCCCCCCCGCCTTTCTCCCACAGCGCGCCCGTAAGGTTTGGAGTGGGGGCGGGGCCATCCGTGGGGCGGGGCCGGTCCGGGGCGAGGGGGCGGGGCACGTGGGGGACAGCGGGGCTCCCCTGGAAGGCAGGACCGCCTCGAAGCGCGCACCTGTGTCCAGCAGGAGGATTATTTCTCTGGTCAAAATGAGGAATTAAAACACTTTACGTTAAGTACTGTGGGTCGTATTTATTTATTATTGAGGCTAGTGAATAACTCGACCTTCTTGAGGGGGGAAGAGTGTCTGCCCCGCCCCGCCCTGGAGTCCCTCCCAGTGTGACAGTGCCCCAGGGAGCAGGTGGCGAAGGTTTGGTGCGTGTGCCGGGAGGGGGCGGCCCCAGCCTCCCCAGACCCCCAGGCCCTGCTGAGAGATGAGGGAACGGCCGCCGCCTGCAGGTCTCCCAGGGCCCCCTAACCAGCCGCAGGGGCCCACCTTGCCTCACTGTGCGGCGAGGTCTCAGCAGGAGGCAGGAGCAGAGCCCCAGGGGGGCGGGGGGGCCTCCAGGGCCTGTGTCCTCTGTCCTGTCCGGTTCCTGGCTCATGCGGGCTCTTCCCCAGTCACGCGGGGAGACCACAGAAGGGGGCAAGGATGGGCCCCAGGGGGAAACCCAAGCACTGAGGTCGTCTGGAATGGGGTGGCTGCGGGGTGGAGGGGAGGGTCACGACGGGGTGGGGGTCTGGCCCCCAGGGTGATGGCTGCTCTGGAGCCCAGCTCTGCCCTCGGCCGCTGTGCCCTGGGGTGGTGAGCAGGTGGGGAGCCTTCGCTGGGCGGGAGGTGGGGTTGAAGGGGCAGCTCTGACCAAGGGGCTGGCTAAGGGCACCTGCAGGGGGCTATGCTCCCCCGACCAGCGGCGCCCTCAACTCCCCTCTGTTCTGACACTGTCCCCCTGGGGACTGGCCTCAGCCCCCTCGGTCCCACAAGACTGCCCCTCCCGCAAGCTCAGATGCGGGTGGCTGTCCTGGTTGTCACCTGTGCCTCTGCCCAGCTGGCTGCAGATCGGAGGTCCCAGTGACCCCTCGTGGGCTCGCCCCGTTTGCTAGAGCGGCTCACAGAACTCAGGGGGCACTTCACTTAGTGGACCAGCCGTTTATCGTGAAGGCTAGAACTCAGAACAGCAGGCCCTAGAGCTGCAGAGGTGCGTAGGGCCGGGCAGGGAGGGGGCGGGACGCCGGGGTGCCTCTGAGCACAGCACTCTCCCCTGTCTCCCAGAGTTCAACAACCAGAAGCTCTTTGACACCAGCCCCATCCCGGTTTGGCTTTTTATAGAAGCTCCGTAACAAAGTCATGATTGATTAATTCATTGGCCATTGGTGATTGATTCAGCCAGGCCCTCTCCCGGGACCGAAGGCCCCTCTCCGATCACAGGCCCGGCTCCCCAGCTCCCAGTCCCATTATCATACAAAAGCCACCTTGTTGGCTCCTATCACCTAGAAAATCCTCGGGGTTTAGGAGCCAGAAACAGGACACGGAGCAAACACAGGCTTCCTGTACGTCCGCGTCACGTCCTCCATGCCCTCGTGCTCTGGGGAGACACCACGAGGCGGGCAGCTCACCGGACGCAGAACCAGAGCCAGGACACATTCGGGGCCTCAGTGGCCTGGGGCGCGGTGCCCTTCCCCAAGCAGCATGTGAGGCAGTCACGGGGACAGATGTCCCGAGGACGTACGTAAATAAGCCTGAAGACCTCATATCGAACACAGCAACTGGGTTAGACGTACGTGAGAGGTAAGGGAGCCCATTATCAGTAGAAGCAAGAAAAAATCACAAGCAAAGGAAGCAGTAGGTCTGACAGCCATGATTGTAGATGACAGACGGGCCGAGGGCAGCTGAACTGGGGGCAGACCGTGAGGGCAGAGCAGGCCCGGAAGGACAGCAGGAAACCACTGCGAGGTTAAGACTGGATGCGCACGAAGTGGAGGTGTCCCGGGAGCACAGAGCCGGGGCAGGGGTGCTGCCACCGCCCACTTGCCCAGGGCAGGTGCCGCATCAGAGCGGGGAGGCCACCCCGAGCTCCCAGAGGGACAGACCCCCGCTGGGATGTGCAGGGTCAGCACCTGGCAGGAAAAGCCGCCCAGCCAGCAGGGGGCGGGCAGGGGCATGGGCCTGGGGCGGGTGCGGGAGGAGCAGCCGGCGGGATCTCACAGCAGCCTGGGCAGCCGAGGGGCTCATGGTCACAGCCTCGCTTGGGGAGAAGCAGGGGACGAGGTCGGGAGGGTCAGTGTCCCTGCAGCACGGGGAGGCCCGCGGGCCGAGAGGCCCACAAAACCCTGGTCGTACCCCGTGGGCCGCTCCACGCGGGCCTCAGTGACACTCTGTGCCACTCGGCAGGCCCCCCCACCTGAGCTGCTAGCATCCCAGCACGTGGCGGCTGGCTCCGCCCCCACCAGTGCTCCCCGAAGCAGGGGGGCGGCCGGGTCCTTGCCGAGCTGGCCCCCGAACCCCGTGGCCGTCTCCTTCACGCGGTGTGTGCAGAGCAGTCCTGCGCGAGGCCGGTGCGCACACGGGGGCAGGAGTCGCGGGCAAGGGCGCGCGGGGCTCTGGGCGGCTGATGCCACGCAAACGGACGATGCCATACTTCAAAACCAGCCAAGTCCGCAGGAATGCTGCGTCTGCGGGAGATAATGTAAATCAGAGTTAGAAGGACGCGGAACCTTACTCTGGAAAAGAAGGTTAAACCGGAGGGGGGGTCACCCTGCCTGGAGGCCGCGGCGCCCCTGAGGTCGCGGGCTGGGCCCGCGGGCACGGCCAGGGGAGCGGGACCCGGGCCGCGTCTCCGGGCACCGGGCTGGCAGGGCCTCGGCTATCAGACCCCGCTTGTCCCTGCCGCGCGGCCCAGAGGGCCGAACACTGCCGCGCACACACGCCAGCCTCGGCCCTGAGCCCAGAGCAGCCCCGGGAGCGGCGGCTGACGAACGACCCAGCGCGTCACGCAGCGCAGGCAGCGCCGCTGGGACCAGGCAGGAGGCGAGAGCCGGGTCAGCACCGGGGGACCTGAGACCGTTCCACGGGCGACAAGCCTGTCAAGGAGCACGCGAAGGCACGTGTTGTGCCGTCCACGCGCAGGAAGTGTCCAGAACGGGACGTCTGTGGAGACGGCGGTGCCCCCGGGCGCCGGGGCTGCGCGGCCCGCGGGCCGGTCTCCTTGCGGGGCGACGGGCTGTCCCAACAGTAGCCGAGGCTCGTGGCTGCCCGACTTTGTAAAGACGCTAAAACCCGGCGAACTGTACATTTGAAATGGGTGAATTTTATAATATGTAAACTGCATGTCATTCAAATATATAAAAAAGAGAGAAAACAAAGGAGCCAACATCATATAACAGGGCGTCCCGGGGACCTCAAAGCACGCAGCAGAGGAGACGCTAAAAATTAAAACCCAAGACAGCTTCCCCCGCACAAAAAGACTGGAAACTTCTATTTTGAAAAGACGCAGCTCGCCCGCCACTCAGGGAACCTGACCCACAGGGATGGACAGCGAGGCGCATTTCTGCAGAATCACAGGTCCCGGGGCCCCTGGGTCTTAGACGGCGCAACGGAAATCCTGGAGGACGCCCGTTCCTGAGGAGGGGCCGGGGCACACGGGGGCCAGGACCCGCCCCGGGGCCGCAGGCACGAGGACGCCTGGCCTGGTGCCTGTGACCACGGCGCACACGCACGCAGCACACACAGCACACATAGTTCACACACAGTTCACACGGCACACACGACACACACAGCACACACACACACAGCACACGCAGCACACACACAATGACACAGCGCAGCAGCAGGACAGTCGGTCTCCTAGAGAAGCAGGGACCCCTCGTGATGGACTCTCCAATAGCCAAGGCCACGGAACCGCTGGGGAAGCCTCTGGGGACAGAGGCCCCTCTCCGGGCTGGAAGGCGTCTGTGGCCGGGGAGGCCCCTCCGCAGCTCCTCTGCTGGCCCCGCTCCGCCCACGCGCCCCTGACAGGGAGCTTGTCCTGACCCTGCTGCTTGGAGACTCACTGTCCCGCCCCAGTGAACTCCGCCATCACTCATCTCAGGCCCCTCCCCCCCGGGGACAGCCCCAGAGACGCACCCCACACCCCAGATCAACTCTTGTCTCCAAGGTAGGCATTCGGGGTCACTCTCAGGCCCCTGAGCGAGGACTTTGCTCCCAAGGGGGAGCTCCAGCCCAGGGTCTCGTGTGTGGGGTCCCCTCTGGTCAGATGGCCATAGGGGCCTCTGAGTCTCATTATGGCCCTGCTGGCCCACGTCCTGAGCTATGGAGGGGAGGGCAGAGCAGGAGAACCTCCGGTCCTGAGCACCTACTGCGTGCTGCACCACGGGGACACTCAGAGCAGGCGACCGTTTGCCTTGCAGCCAGGAGCCATCAGTACCCGACTTTGCGAGGGGAGGACGGAGCCTGGGGAGGACTGGGTCTGGGGAGGACGGGAT
>PISW01012082.1:0-35283 GCA_004023785.1 Mungos mungo
ACACAGGTACAGGGGTCCAATCAATATAGCATCACATCATTGACAGTAACTTTAACCAATTACAGAGTGGACCCAGAACCCTCAGGTAGGGCGTGACTAGTCTTAACCTCCATCTTTAGGCCCGCCCCCAGAAATGTTAATGGTGTTAGCTGGCCTTCAAGGTCAGAGGGGAAACCTGAATCAGACCTGCATCCTTACATTCCCCCTCTTGTCTTGTAACTGACCCAATCCTGGGTCAGCTATGTTACCATTGTTCTGGTTTAAGGCTACATGCTCTTAAGACCATTAACAGAATAGCATTTACCTGCTCTTTGACAAATGCTATGATCTTATTTATGATACAAGAGCCAAATGTTAAAAGTATACCGATTTTGGTTTTGGCTCCTTGTTCTTTTCCTCTCTTGTGCTAGACTATCCTGTACAATTCTTGAGCTATTGGCATAGAAGTAACATTGTTCCCCTAAAACATAGCATAGTCCTCTTTGGTCTAAGGGGAATTTCTACCCTATAAAGAGCAAAGGGAAGGAGAGTTTAGCCAATTTCTGCCAGTCTCCATGGTTAATTTGGTAAGGGTCTCTTTTAGAGTTTCTAATATCTGGCGCTGTCTGGTTTACAAAAGCAGGAATGACAGCCTATTTGTTCAGGATCCTTGGGGATATAAGTGTGATACGTCTCCATGGTTCTATAGCCAAATTGCTGGGCCATCTAGTGGCCACTTGAGGACGCCCCATTAGAGTCTGGCAGTAGAGGCATAGACTCCCCTTACCTTTTGCCATGTTGAAATCCCATGCCTAGATCAGAGACAATTAATACCAACAGAACATCCTATCCATAAGAGGAAGGTTAGCACAATCAAGAACTTTTGCTGTTTCCCCAGCTTTCTGGGGCGACATTTGCCAGTCCGAATGGCAAAAAGACTGGACAGTTTATTTTACTAGACCGATGATTCCTTAAGCTTCTGCTGTGCTAGACCAGCCAGCTTCCGGGGTGTGGCTAGAGCAGGGCTGGAGATCTTATCTCAGGAGTCAGAGTCTTTGAGGGTTAGTTCAGCACTGATTGACTGGATCTGGGTCACCTCACCAGGTTGAGGGTTGAGTCGGTCCACTTAACTCCAGGGAGATACCTGAAACTTTAATAGGGGCTGAACATTTTGTTTAGTTACATATCTGTGAATTTCACCTTTAAGTCTTTTGGAAAGGTGTGACCCCCATTTTAAATATCATCCTCACAGACTGACAAGCCTGAGATCCAACAACAAATATTTAAAAATACTCAGAACTAGAACTACATTTACAGTAGTGCATTGCTGAAATAGTTTTTCTCTCGAAAAAACCTCCATTAACAGAAATAGCCAAATCGAAACTAAAGCATTGGTAGAACGAGTCCATTCTTAACAACCCTGGCCTAATTATTTACATAAGCTCAGCAAGAATAAAAGATTGTTCGTGAGGACTTTTTGAAGTCTGCTTTGCTGGGTCCTTTTTATAAGGAATTTCCAGGTTGAGCTCTTAGTAGCCGCACTGGGCCAGAAGCCGAGCCAAGCCAGCACTTTCCATCAGACAGGCCTGCAATACCTGTTAAATTGGGCAAACTCCTCTTCCCGAGGTCCCCAACATATGCCGAGGTTCCCACACCTGCCAAGAAGTGACCTTCTTTACTCACCTGGGGAGGCTGCTGGGAACTCTGTGAGCAAGGTATCCAGCCAACATTTCCACGAGGCTTTATGGCTCCATGTTCCATAAAGTCAACCTTAGTTCCTTAAAGCTGTCAGGTCATCTCTGAGCCTATGCCTGACTCTCTAACAGGACATTCCAGTCAAAGCTTTGGTAAAATAACCAGTATTTCCAATTGTGTCCTACTATAAAATGAACAGATTCTTATTGAATTTATGCAAACAATTGTAATGGCCATGAAAAAAGAATACTCACTGAGTTTCTAAATTTCAGATGGTTTAAGTAGAGAGAAAAGTTGAATACTCTAGACAAACAAATAGTTTATGACATTTCTGTATATCATAGATATCTTAAGAGAAAGTTTCTTAATCTGGATAAGCAAACATTAAAGGACCAACAATATTTCCAACAACAAGAGTAATTTTTATCTGTTCACTTAACCCTATGTTCCTAATTCTTGTTCAGCTTGAATGCAGCTTCTAGCTCTGGAAGTTTCTACCCATGTTAGTACTAACCTAAAAGATGTCAAATACTGCATTTGTCCCAAAAATCCCTTTTACAACTTCATCATGATGTACTTTAACAAGGAAATTTAGTGACACTTAACATTTTGATTACTAAAGGTGTTAAGTAATGATCTTATACCAAAACATTAAAACTTTAGGGACTGCACATACATTTGAGCAGTCGCAGCATTTACCCATACAGTATAACCTATACAACAGTGCTTTTTAAGTAACTTGGCATCCTGAATGAAAGGGCCTAATTGGTCAAAAGGCTTCTCTACCATTTGAATACTGGGAAATTTGTTAAAACCTTAGGCAATTACAAAGCACATCCTAAATAGAATTACAAATTGATATAAATCTGAAAACTCTATTTACTAAACCAAAGTGGCAATAAAAGATCTCATTTACCTTTGGGATCCTTCAGCAAAACCTAACTTTTACCCATGAAAACTGAGACAGACAAATTAACTATTACTTAACAGGAACTTATTTGATCTGTATCAAACCCAGGTACAAGCAAGCCAACAGTCCTAGATTAATTCAAACACTGAATGAGCACTGTGAGACACTTTGTTCCCTAGTTAATTTTGACCTGGAAATTTGATGCAAAAAGTATGACTTCTGCAGTCCTTTGTTTCTTTTCACCTAAGGCACAGAAAGAACCTGTTGCCTCCAGCAATTTATGCAAATTGGCCTCTCCCCACCCAGTGGATGTGGACTAAATCTCCTCTAGAGTATTCAGGGAGCCCAGGAAGGTGGGGCTACCCTTTAATGGCCTGAGTCAGTTATGCAGGCCGGCCCTCCCCCACCCAGGTGGTACAGAAGAATGGGGGAAGGGAGAGCAAGGCGGGCAGAGAAGTGTTCAGGCATAGGAGCACATGTACCCCAATGTTCATAGCAGCACCTTCAGCAATAGCCAAATCATGGAAAGAGCCTAAAAGTCCATCAACTGATTAATGGATCAAGAAGATGTGGTGTATATATATACAATGGAATACTACATGGCAATGAGAAAGAATGAAATCTGGCCATTTGTAGCAAAGTGGATGGAACTCAAGGGTTTATGCTAAGCAAAATAAGTCAGGCAGAGAAGGACAGATACCATATGTATTCACTCATAAGTGTAACAGGAGAAAATTAACATAGGACCATGGGGGATGGGACGGGGGGAAATAGTTGGGGAGAGGGAGGGAGGCAAACCATGAAGGACTCTTGAATACTGAGAACAAACATGGGTGACGGGGGAGGGGAGCGGGGAAGGGGGTGATGAGCATAAAAGAGGGGGAATGAGCACTGGGCATTATATGGAAACTAACTTGACAATAAAGTATAAAGGAAAATAATGATTGGGGGGAAAATGAAGAAGAGATAAAGAGTTTCTTATATAAATAAAAGTTAAAAGACTTTATGACTACTAAATCAGCCTGCAAGAAATGTTAAGGGAGACTCTGTGAGTGGAAAACAAAAACCGTAAGTAAGAGTAAGGGGAAAAAATTAGAATATCTGTAAAAATCTGTTAAGAAAAGTAGAAAAGGATGCCATGATATGATACCAAGTAACTGAAGCATGCAAGGGAGAGAAGTAAAGAATGAATTCAAAATTAAGTGACCATCAGCTTAATTTAGACTACTATTTGCAGAAAATGTTATATATAAGCTGAATGGAAACCACAAATCAAAAACCAGTAATATATATACAAAAACTAAAGAGTAAGAAATCCAGGTATATTGTAAGGATGTGTAAGGACACAGGTTTGAGACAATAGAAGGGCACACATTGCCCAAGGCAAGAGGGACCTCCCTTGTAATACCCTTAACATTCCTAAGGGCAGGCCTAGAAATAGAAGCTATAGGTAATCACTTATTGCCTAAGGCTAGTTACGCCCTATGTGAGGGTCCTGGGTCCTGGGTCTACTCTGTGATTGGTTAACACTCTAAATGTTGTAATTGGATAAACCTGCTATCAATAATATTGTGTAATAATAATTGGATCACTGTACCTATGTCACAATTTCCTGTAACTCCCCCTTCCCAAACTCAGAAAGGTCCTACCCCACCTTTGTTTGGGGCTCTCAGCATGGATCCACCATGCTGGTAAAGTCTGTGAGCCCGAGATTAGGCCCCGGCGAGTCTAAACCCGTAATAAAGCCCTTTGCTTTTGCATGCGTGCTTCGGCCTCCCTGGCAGTCTCTGGTTTTTTGGGGGCGATATTAAAATCTGGGCATAACAGATGCAGGTCTGAACCAAACTGACTCTATGACAGGCTTCAAGTTTCCCTCTGACCTTGAAGGCCTAAGTGTCAGTTTCTCAGAATCATTAGACAATAGAACGGCACACATTGCCCAAGGCAGGAAGGACCACCCTTGTAACACCCAACCAGGAAAGGCCAGCTAACACCCTTAACATTTCTATGGGCAGGCCTAGCAGGCTAGTTACACCCTACATGAGGGTCCTGGGTCCTGGGTCCACTCTGTAATTGGTTAACACTCTAAATGTTGTGATTGGGTCCCCCCAAAAGTAACACATACTCTAGGCAATGTGAATGGTTAAACCTGCTGTCAACAATATTGTAAAATAATGATTGGATCACTATACCTGTATCACAATTTCCTGTGACTCCCCCTTCCCAAGCCCATAAAGGCCCTGCCCCGCCTTTGTTCAGGGCTCTCAGCATGGATCCACTGCACCGGTAAAGTCTGTGAGCCTGAGTTTAGGTCCAGCCAGCCTAAGCCCGTAGTAATAATAAAGCCCTTTGCTTTTGCATGTGTGACTCGGTCTCCCCAGTGGTCTCTGGTTTTGGGGATGATAATGAAATATTGGGCATAACAATGTAACTACAGAAATCAGCAAACCATGAAGGACAGTAAAACAGAAGGAGCAGGGAAAAACTACAACACCTATCCCCCCAAAACAGCAACAAATGACAGTAAATATATAACTATTTAATAATTACTTTGAAGGTAAATGGACTAAACTCTTCAACTAAAACACATAGGATGACAGGATGGATTTTTTTAAAAAAGTCCCATCTATATGCTTCCTACAAAAAATTCATTTAAGACCTAACAGTATCTGCAGATTGAATGTGAGGGGATGAAGGAACATTTACCATGTAAATGGATGTCAAAAGAAAGCTGCAGTAGCAATACTATATTGGACAAAATAGACTTTAAAACAAAGTCTGCAAAAAAGAGACCAAGTAGGATACTACATAATAATAAAGAGGACAATCCAACCAGAAGTCATAACAATTGTAAATATATAAGCACCCAACATGAAGCACTCAAATACATAAAGCAGTTAATAACAAACATAAAGAAACGAATCAATAGTAATACAATAATAGTAAGAGACTTTAACATATCACTTACATCAATGAACAGATCACCCAAACAGAAAATCAAGAGGAAACAGTGGCTTTGAGTGACACACTGGCTTTGAGTGACTCACTGGATCAGATAAATTTAACAGAACATTCCATGGTAAAATAGCAGAACACACATTATTTTCAAATGTATATGGAACATTCTTTAGAATAGATCACATATTAGCTCATAAAACAAGCCTCCAACAAATTTAAAAAGATCAAAGTCATACCATCCATCTTTTCTGATCACAACGCTATGAAACTAGCAATCAACCACAAAGAAATCTGGAAAGACCACAGATATATAAAGGTGAAGTAACATGCTATGAAACAACGAGTGGGTCAACAAGGAAATAAAATAAGAAACAAAAAATTACACGGAAAAAATTGTAAATGAAAACACAACAGTACAGTACCTTTTGGATGCAGCAAAACCAGTTTTAGAGGGAAGTTTATAGCAATACAGGCCTAATTCAAGACGTGAGAAAAAGCTTAAATAAAAAACTTAACCTTACACCTAAGGGAGCTAGGAAAATAACAATAAACTAAACCCCAAATCAGTAGATGGAAGGAAATAATAAAAATTAAAGCAGAAATAATATAGAAATATAGATATAAAAACTAAATAAAACAATAAAACAGATTGATGGAACCAGGAGCTGATTCTTTGAAAAAAAATAAAATAAAATGGAGAAACTTCTACCCAGACTTATAAGGAAAAAAAGAAAAAATAAAATAAATAAAATCACAAATGATATAGGAGAAATAACTACCAACACCACATAAATACAAATAATTATAAGAAAATATTCTGAAAAACTACATGCCAACAAATTAGACAACCTAGAACAAATGGATAAATTCCTAAAAACATATAACCTACCAAAGTTGAAACAGGAAGAAATAGAAAATATGAACAGACAGATTACCATCAAGGAGATTGAATCAGTAATCAAAAAACTCCCAACAAACAGAAGTCCAGGACAAGATGGCTTCACAGGCAAATTCTAGCAATAATTTATTTTTATTATTATTATTTTTATTTTTAAAGTCTTTTAAAATTTATTTTTGATAGAAAGAGAGAGACAGAGCATGAATTGGGGAGGGTCAGAGAGAGAGGGAGACACAGAATCTGAAGCAGGCTCCAGGCTCTGAATTGTCAGCACAGAGCTTGATGTGCAGCTTGAACTCACTAGCCTGAGATCATGACCTGAGCTGAAGTCAGACACCCAACTGACTGAGTCACCCAATGCCCCTCTAACAAACATTTATTTTTTTTCAAAAAATTTTTAATGTTTTATTTATTTTTGATAGAGAGACAGAGCATGAGAGGGGGAGGGGCAGAGAGAGAAGGAGACACAGAACCAGAAGCAGGCTACAGGCTCTGAGCTAGCTGTCAGCACAGAGCCTGATACGGGGCTCGAACCCACGAACGTGAGATCTGACCTGAGCCAAAGTCGGAAGCTTAACCAACTGAGCCACCCAGGCGCCCCAACAAACATTTAAATAAGAGTTAATACTTATTCTTCTCAAACTACTCCAAAAAATAGGAAAACAAAGAACACTTCCAAATTCATTCTATGAGGTGAGTATCACCCTAATACCAAAACCAGATAAAGACACAAGAAAAATCTACAGGGTAATAACTCTGATGAGCATAGATGCAAATATTCTCAACAAAATACTACCAAACCAAATTCAACAAATACATTAAACAACTCGTTCACCATGATCAAGTGGGATTTATTCCCAGGATGCAAGGGTAGTTCAATATTTGCAAATCAATGAAGTTATATATCATATCAATAACAGAAAGGATAAAAGCTATATGATCATCTCCACAAATGTAGAACAAGCATTCAAGAAAGTATAACATCCATTCATGGTAAAAAAGAAAAAAATCATCAACAATGTGGGTTAGAGGGAACATATCTCAACTTAATAAAGGCCATATGTGAAAAACCCACAGCCAACATCATCCTCAATGGGGAAAAACTGAGATCTTTCCCTCTAAGTTCAAGAGCAAGACAAAGATGTCCAGTCTCACCCCTTTTATTCAATATTGTACTGGAAGTCTTAGTCATAGCAATCAGACAACAAAAAGGAATAAAAGGCATCCAAATTGGCAAGGAAGAAGTAAAACTCTATTTGCAGGTATACAAAACCCAAAAAGACTCCATCAAAAAACTACAACTGATAAATGAATTCAGTAAAGTCACAAGATACAAAATCAATGTACAGAAATCTGTTCCATTTCTATACACCAATAATGAAACAGCAGAAAGAGAAATTAAGAAAACAATCTCATCTGTAACTGCACCAAAAATAATATGATACCTGGGGAATAAACCTAACCAATGAGGTGAAAGACCTGTACTCTGAAAACTATAAGACGTTGATGAAAGAAACTGAAGATGACACAATGAAATGGAAAGACTCCATGCTCATAGATTGGAAGAACAAATATTGTTAAAATGTCTATAGTCCCCAAAGCAGTCTACACATTTAATGAAATCCCTATCAAAATACCACCAGCATTTTTCACAGAACTAGAACAATCCTCAAATTTATATGAAACCACAAAGGACCACAAATAGACAAATCAATTTTGAAAAGGAAAACTAAAGCTGAAGGTATCACAATTCCAGACTTCAAGTTATATTACAAAGTTGTAGTAATCAAAACATTATGGTATTGGCCCCAAAATAGACATATAAATCACTAAAACAGGTTATAAAATGCAGAAATAACCCCCAATTGTGTGGTCAATTAATCTTTGGCAAAGAAAGAAAGAATATGCAATGGGAAAAAGACAATCTCTTCAACAAATGGTGTTGGGGAAACTGGACAGTAATGTGCAAAAGAATGAAACTGGACTGCTTTCTTCTACCATGAGCAAAAATAAATTCAAAATGGTTAAAGACTTAAATATGAGACATTAAACCATAAAAATCCTAAAAGAGAGTACAGGTAGTAATATTTCTGAGATCAGTAATAGCCACATCTTTCAAAATATGTTCTCCTAAGGCAAAGGAAACAAAAACAAAAATAAACTATAAGGGTTACATCAAAATAAAAAGCTTCTGCACAGAGAAGGAAATAAACAGCAAAACTAGAAGGCAACCTACTGAATGAGAGAAGATTTTTGAAAATGGCATATTTGGTAAAGGGTTAGTATCCAAAACATAAAGAACTTATACAGCCCAACACCCAGAAACCAAATAATCCAATTAAAAAATGGGCAGAAGACATGAAGAGACATTGCTCCAAAGAAGGCTTACAGATGCCAAAAGACACAGGAAAGGATGTTCATCATTACTTACCATCAGGGAAATGCAAATCAAAACTATAATGAAATATCACCTTACACCTGTGAGAATGATTAAAATAAGAAACAGCAAGTGTTGACAAGGATGTGGAGAAAAAGGAACTCTCTTGCATTGTTGGTGGGAATGCAAACTGGTGTGGCCACTCTGGAAAACAGCATGGAGTTTCTATAGTTAATAATAGAACTACCCCAAGATCCAGTAATGGCAGTACTGGATATTTTTGCAAAAAATACAAAAATATGAATTCAAAATAATATATGCACCCACCCCTATGTTTATTGCAGCATTATTTACAATAGTCAAATTTCAGAAGCAGCCTAAATGTCCATTGATAGATGAATAAAGTTGTATACATATATATACATATATACACAATGAATATTATTTCACTAAAAAAAGAATGAAATCTTGCCATATGCAATGACATGGATGGAGCTAGAGAGTATAATGCTAAGTGAAATAAGTCAGGGAAAAATAAGTACCATATGATTTCACTGATAAGTGGAATTTAAGAAATAAAATAAAATGAACAAAGGGGGGAAAAAGAGAGTAGGAGACCAACCAAGAAACAGACTCTTAACTATAGAGAACAATCTGATTTTTACCAGAGGGGAAGTCGGTGTGGGGATGGGTGAAATAGGTGACTGGGATTAAGAAATGCACTTGTGGTGTGCACTGGGTGATGTATGGAATTGTTGAATCACTATTTTGTACACCTGAAACTAACATAAGACTGTATGTTAACTATACTGGACTTTTTAGAAAAGGTCTGAGCAGACACCCCATTTAAAAAGATACACAGATGGCAAGTAAGCCTATGAGATATTCAACATCATATGGCATTAGGGGACTGACAATTATAACAATAATGAGATATTACGACTCACCTATTAGAATGGTCAAAATCCAAAATATTGACAACACTAAATGCTGGTAATGATATGAAGCAACAAGAACTCTACTTCACTGTTGTTGGGAATGCAAAATGGTATAGTTCTTTGGAAGACAAAGTTTGGCAGTTACTTACAAAACCAAACATACATTTACCCATATGACCTAGCAGTTGCATATTTATCCACAGTAATTGAAAATTTAAGTCCATACAAAACCCTGCACATATGTTTATAGCAGTTTTATTTATAATGTCTAACGCTTGAAAACAATCAAGATGTCTTTTAGTAGATAAATGCATAAATAAGCTAAGGTACAGAAAGGTAATGGAATATTATATAGCATGAAAAGGAAATGAGATATCAATCCATGAATAGACATGGAGGAAACACAAATACATACTGAATGAGGAAGGCACTTTGAAAAGGCTACTACTGTATAATTCCAACTGTACGACAACCTAGAAAAGGAAAACTTATGAGGAGAGTAAGAAGATTAGTGGTTGCCAGGAGTTAGAGGAAGTTAGGGAGAAAATAGGCAGAGAAAAGAGAATTTTTAGGGCAGTGAAACTATTCTGAATGCTACTATAATGGTGAGTATAAGTTATTATATATTTGTCCTCAACAACATTAAGAGTGAACCCCAATATATATTACAGACTTTATTGATAATGATGTGTTAATGTAGATTTATTGATAGGAACAAATGTACTACTAAGATGTGGAATGTTGATAGTGAGGAATGTTGTGCGTGTGTTGGGACAGGAGGTATATGGGAACTCTTTGTACTTTCTAATCAATTTTGCTGTGAGCCTAATGCTCTAAAAAGAAAGTCTATTAATTTTAAAAAGGAACATACAGTAAAATCAACTTTTTTGCTGTAGAGTTCTATGAATTTTAACACATACATTGGTTTGTATGACTACTTCCCCAATCAAGAACCAGGTAAGTTCCATTTTCCCATCATGACAAGTTATCTTTTTGTACTGACAAGTACTAATTTGTTTTCTATCATTACAGGGTTTTTTTTTTGTCTTTCAATAATGCTGTATAAATGGATCATGCAGAATAAAACCTTTTGAGTTTTTCATTCAGCATAACTACAACTAATGTATCAATAGTACACTCATAGTTTGTTCCATCTTATTGCCAAGTATTATTTCTTTCTCTTTTCTTAAATATTTATTTATTTTTGAGAGACAGAGTGTAAGTGGGGGAGGGGCGGAGAGAGACGCACACACACAGAATCTGAAACAAGCTCTAGGCTCCAAGCTGTTAGCACAGAGCCCAATGTGGTGCTAGAACTCAAAAACCCTGAAATCATGACCTGAGCTAAAGTCAGATGCTTAACCAACTGAGACACTCAGGCATCCCTTGCTGAGTAGTATTTCATGGCGTAGATGTACCAAAGTTTGTTTAACTATTCATTTATTGAAGGACATTTGGATTATTTCCACTTTATTGCTATGATAAATAATGTTCCTATGAACGAACATTCCTGTACAGATTTTTGTGAAGATGTATGTTTTCAATTTTGTAGAGGAAATATTCAGGGCTGAGGTTACTGGGTGTTATAGATTAAATTTTTGTTTTCCCCAAAATGTATTTATTAAAACCTAATCCTTGGGGTGCCTGGGTGGCTCAGTCAGTTAAGCATCTGGCTTCGGTTCAGGTCATGATCTCATAGTTCATGGGTTCAAGCCCCGCATCAGGCTCTGTGCTGGCAGCTCAGAGCCTGGAGCCTGCTTCAGATTCTGTGTGTCCCTCTCTCTCTACCCCTCCCCTGCTCATGATCTGTCTCTCTCTGTCTTTCAAAAATAAATAAATGTTAAAAAAATGTTTTTAAAAAGACACCTAATCCCCATTGTGATGGTTTTTGGAAGTGGAGCCTTTTGAAGATGATCAGGTCATGAGAATTGAACCCTTATAAATAAGACTAGTGTGCAAATAAAAGCAACCTCAGAGAGCTCCCTTACCTCATACTATGTGAAGATAACATGAGAAGACAGCCTTCCATGAATCCGGAAGCGAGCTCTTACTAGACCACAAATCTGCCAGCACATTGTTTTTGTACTTTCCAGCCTGCGAAAATAAATATTTGATATTTAAATTCCCTAGTCTATGGTATTTTTGTTACAGCATCCCAAACAGACCGTGACACTGTGTTGTATGGTAAGTGTGTGTTTAACTTTTTAGGAAACTGCCACTGTTTTTTACAGAGTAACTGTACCATTTTGAAATTCCATAAACAATGTATGTTCCACTCTTTCCACATCCTTGCCAGTACTTGGTATTGTCAGAATGTACATTTTTATTTTTAGCCATTCCAATAGGTATATAATGGTATCTTATCATGTTTTTAATTTGTTTTTCTCTAAAGATTTCAACTATCTTTTTAAAGCTAATTAGCCCTTCATATATCCTCTTTGAAGAAGTGTTTTAAAGATTTTTTTTTTGGTGGTGTTTTCTTACTGTTGAGTTTTGAGAACTTGCTACATAATTTAGATATGAGGGCTTTGTCGGATATTCATTTTGCAATTTTTTCACCCCTTTTAATTTTTTTTAACAGTTTCTTTTGCAGAGCACAAACTTTTAATTTTGATGAAATATAACTTACAAGCATTCTCCTTTATGGATCATAGTTTGGTGTTATATCTAAGAACTCTAAATACCCTGGGTCACAAAAATTTTATCCTACATTTTTCTAAGTTTTATAGTTTAAAATTTTGTATTAGGCTTATTTTCCATTTCAAATTAATTTTTCAATAAGATATGAGGTTTAGGTTGAAATTTTTTGTTTTTATTTTATTTTATTATACACGAATATACAATTATTCCAGGACCATTTGTTGAAAAACTCCTTCCTTCATTCAGTTGTCTTTTTCACCATACATAAAACATCAATTGACCAATGCTAGAGGCTTGGGTTATTCATTTTAAATCTTCCTTCTCTCCTAATGTACGCATTCAATGCTAATGAAGTTTTCCTCCTAAGTGAGATTCCCTTTTTTCAAATATTCAAGTTAGTTAACATACAGTGTAGTCTTAGCTTCAGGAGTAGAACCCAGTGATTCATTTCTTACATGTGACACCCAGTGCTCATCCTGAAAAGTGTCCTCCTTAATGCCTGTCACCCATTTAACCCACTCTCCATCCCCACACTTCCAGCAACCCTCAGTTTTTCTGTATTTAAGAGTCTCTTACGGTTTGCCTCCCTTACTGCTTTTAGCTTATATTTCCTTCCTTTCTCCTATGTTCATCTGTTGAGTTTCTCAAATTCCACATATGAGTGAAATCATATGATATCTGTCTTTCTCTGACTGACATTCCTTTTAGCATAATACCCTCCAGTTCTATCCATGTTGTTGCAAATGGCAAGATTTCATTTTTTTCATTGCTGATTAGTATTCCATCTTATATGTGTACCACATTTTTTTTATCCATTCATCAGTTGATGGATATTTTAGCTCTTTCCATAATTTGGCTATTGTTGATAGCTCTGCTATAAACACTGGGGTGCATATGCCCCTTCAAATCATCATTTTTGTACCCTTTGGATAAATTCTTAGTAGTATAATTCTTTGGTCGTAGGGCAGTTCTGTTTTTAATTTTTTGAAGAACTTCCATACTGTTTTCCAGTGACTGCATCAGTTTCCATTCCCACTAACAGGGCAAGAGGGTTACCCTTCCTCCACATCCTCTCAAACATCTGTTGTTTCCTGAGTTGTTAATTTTAGCCATTCTGACCAGTGTGAGGTGGTATCTCAGTGTGGTTTTGATTTGTATTTCCCTGATGATGAGTGATGCTGAGCATCGTTTCATGTGTCTGTTAGCAATCTGGATGTCTTTTTTGGAAAAGTGTTTATTAATACCATGTGCCCATTTCTTCACTGGATGATTTGGTTTTTTGGGTGTTGAGTTTGGTAAGTTCTTCATAGATTTTGGATACTAACCCTTTATCTGATATGTCATTTGCAAATATCTTCTCCCATTCTGTCGGTTGCTTTTTAGTTTTGTTGATTGTTTCCTTTGCTGTGCAGAAGCTTTTTATCTCGATGAGGTCCCAACAGTTCATTTTTGCTATTGTTCCCCTTGCCTCTGGAGAGATTTCAAGTAAGAAGTTGCTGTAACCTAGGTCTAGGTTGCTGCCTGTTTTCTCCTCTAGGATTTTGATGGCTCCGTGTCTCACATTTTGTTCTTTCTTTCATCCATTGAGTTTATTTTTATGTATGGTGTAAGAAAGTGGTACAGTTTCATTCTTCTGCATGTTGTTGTCCATTTATCCCGGCACCATTTGCTAAAGAGGCAGTCTTTTTTCAATTGGGTATTCTTTCTTGCTTTGTCAAAAATTAGTTGACCGTGTATTTGTAGGTCTATTTCTGGGTTCTTTATTCTATTCCATTGATCTATGAGTCTGTCTTTGTGCCAATACCATACAGCTGATGATGACAGCTTTGTAGTAGAGGCTAAAGTCTGGGATTGTGATGCCTCCAGCTTTGGTTTTCTTTTTTGACATTACTTTGGCTATTCAGGTCTTTTGTGTGTGTGTGTGTGCTTCCATACAAACTTTGGGATTGTTTGTTCTAGCTCTGTAAAGAACACTGGTGGTATTTTGATAGGGATTGAATTGAATGTGTAGATTGCTTTGTATAGTATCAACATTTTAACAATATTTGTTCTTCCAAACCATAAGTATGAAATGTTTGTCCATCTCTTTGTGTCTTCAATTTCTGGTCAAGGACTCTTATTTCTTGGGAGATTTATGATAGTTGATTCAATTTCTTTGCTGGTCATGGGTCTGTTCAAATTTTCTATTTCTTCCCATTTAAGGTATGTGAATGTCTAGGAATTTACCCATTTCTTCCAGTTTGTTGGCATATAACTTTTCATAGTATTCTCTTACAATTCTTTGTATTTCTGTGGTGTTGGGTGTGATCTCTCCTCTTTCATTCATGATTTTATCTATTTGGTTCCTCTCACTCTTCTTTTTGAGAAGTCTGGCTAGGGGTTTATCAATTTTGTTTATTCTTTCGAAAACTAGCTCTTAGTTTCATTGGTCTATTCTGCTGTTTGTTTATTTGTTTGGATTCTATATCTTTATTATTTCCCTTCTGCTGGCTTTGGGGTTTATTCGCTGCTGCTTTTCTAGCTTCTTTAGGTGTAAGGTTAGGTTGTGTATTTGGGACCTTTCTTGCTTCTTGAGACAGGTCTGAATTGCAATGTATTTTCCTCTTGGGAAAATGCCTTTGCTCCATCCCTAAGTGTTTGGACAGTTGCATTTTCATTTTCATTGGAATATATGCATTTTTAAATGTAATCTTTAATTTTTTGGTTAACCCATTCATTCTTTAGTAGGATGTTCCTTAACCTTCATGTATTTGGGAGCTTTCCAAATTTTTTCTTGTGGTTGATTTCTTTCTTTACTTTATTTTATTTTACTTACTTTTTAAAAATAGTTTATTGTCAAATTGATTTCCATATAACACCCAGTGCTCATCCCCACAAGTGCCCTCCTCCACTACCACTACCTCTCTTCCCCCTCCCCCTCCCCCTTTAACACTCAGTTTGTTTTAAGTATTTAATAGTCTCTCAGGTTTTGCGTCCCTCTCTCTTTCCAACTCTCTTTCCCTTTTCCCCTCCCCATGGTCCTCCATTAGGTTTCTCCTGTTCTCCTGTGAGACCTATGAGTGCAAACATATGGTATCTATCCTTCTCCACCTGACTCATTTCACTTAGCGTGACACCCTCAAGGTCCATCCACCTTGCTACAAATGGCCATATTTCATTTTTTCTCATTGCCCTGTAATACTCCATTGTATGTATGTATATCCATCAGGTGATGGACATTTAGGCTCTTTCCATGATTTGGCTGTTGTTGACAGTGCTGCTATGAACATTGGGGTACATGTGCTCCTATGCATCAGCATTTTTGTATCTCTTGGGTAAATCCTTAGCAGTGCTATTGCTGGGTCATAGGGGAGTTCTATCAATAGTTTTTTGAGGAACCTCCACACTGTTTTCCAGAGCAGCTGCACCAGTTTACATTCCCACCAACAGTGTAGGAGGGTGCCCGTCTCTCCACACCCTCGCCAGCATCTATAGTGTTTTGATTTGTTCATCTTAGCCACTCTGACTGGCGTGAGGTGGTATCTCACTGTGGTTTTGACTTGTGTTTCCCTGATGATGAGTGATGTTGAGTATTGTTTCATGTGCCTGTTGGCCATCTGGATGTTCTCTTTGGAGAAGTGTCTGTTCATGTCTTCTGCCCATTTCTTCACTAGGTTATTTGTTTTTGGGGTTTGGAGTTTGGTGAGTTCCTTGTAGAATTTGGATACTAGCCCTTTATCTGATGTGTAATTTGCAACTATCTTTTCCCATTCTGTCAGTTGCCTATTAGTTTTCTTGGTTGTTTCGTTTCTGGTGCAGAAGCTTTTTATTTTGATGAGGTCCTAATAGTTCATTTTTGCTTTCATTTCCCTTGCCTTTGGGAATGTGTCAAGGAGGAAATTGCTGCGGTGGAGGTCAAGGAGGCTGTATCCTGCTTACTCCTCTCAGATTTTGATGGTTTCTTGTCTCACACATGTCCTTCATCAATTTTGAGTTTCTTTTTGTGTATGGTGTAAGAGAGTGGTCTAGTTTCATTCTTCTGCATGTTGCTGTCCAGTTCTCCCAGCATCACCTGCCAAAGAGGCAGTCTTTTTTCCATCGGATACTCTTTCCTGCTTTGTCAAAAATTAATTGGCCATACATTTGTGGGCCCAGTTCTGGGTTCTCTATTGTATTCCATGGGTCTATGTGTCTGTTTTTGTGCCAATACCATCCTGCCTTGATGATGACAGCTTTGTAGTAGAGGCTAAAGTCTGGGATTGTGATGCCTCCTGTTTTGGTTTTCTTCTTCAGTATTACTTTGGCTATTCAGGGTCTTTTGAAGTTTTATACGAATTTGAGGATAGCTTGTTCTAGCTTTGAAAAGAATGCTGGTGCAATTTTGATGGGGGTTGCATTGAATGTGTAGATTGCTTTGGGTAGTAATGACATTTTCCCAATGTTTATTCTTCCGATCCATGAGCAGGGAATGTTTTTCCATTTCTTGGTGTCTTCTTCAATCTCTTTCATAAGTTTTCTATAGTTTTCATCATATAGATCTTTTACATCCTTGGTTAGGTTGACTCCTAGGTATTTTATGGTTTTTCGAGCAATTGTGAATGGGATCAGTTTCTTGATTTCTCTTTCCACTGCTTCATTATTGGTGTATAGGAATGCAACAGATTTCTACACATTGATTTTGTACCCTGCAACTTTACTGAATTCATTGATCAGTTCTAGAAGGCTTCTGGTGGAGTAGATTGGGTTTTCCTGTAGAGTATCATGTCATCTGCAAAAAGTGAAAGTTTGACTTCTTCTCTGCAAATTCTGATGCGTTTTATTTCCTTTTGTTGTCTGATTGCTGATGCTAGGACTTCCAACACTATGTTAAACAACAGTGGCGAGAGTGGACACCCCTGTCGTGTTCCTGATCTCAGGGGGAAAGCTCTCAATTTTTCCCCATTGAGGATGATATTAGCTGTGGGCTTTTCATAAACTACTTTTATAATGTTTAGGTAAGTTCCTTCTATTCTGACTTTCTCAAGGGTTTTTATTAAGAACTGGTGCTGTATTATGTCAAATGCTTTTTCTGCATCTATCAACAGGATCATATGATTTTTATCTTTTCTTTTGTTAAAGTGATGTATCACATTGACGGATTTGTGAATATTCAACCAGCCCTGTAACCCAGGAATGAATCCCACTTGATCATGATGGATAATTCTTTTTATTTGCTGTTGAATTCGATTTGCTAGTATCTTGTTGAGTATTTTTGCATCTGCATTCATTAAGGATATTGGTCTGTAGTTCACTTATTTTGCTGGGTCTCTGTCTGGATTGGATATCAAGGTGACACTGGCTTCATAGAATGAGTTTGGAAGTTTTCCTTCTATTTCTATTTTTTTGGAATAGTTTGAGAAGAATGGGGATGAGCTCTGCTTTTAATGTCTGGTAGAATTCCCCTGGGAAGCTATCTGGCCCTGGGCTCTTATTCATTGGGAGATTTTTGATAACGGATTCGATTTCTTCACTGATTATCAGTCTATTCCTGCTTTCTATCTCTTCCTGTTTGGATTTTGGTAGTGCATTTAGGAATTTGTCCATTTCTTCTAGGTTGTCCAGTTTGTTGACATATAATTTTTCATAGTAATCTCTGATGATTGCTTGTATTTCTAAGGGATTGGTTGTAATAGATCCTTTTTCATTCATGATTTTGTCTATCTGTTTGCTCTCTCTTGCCTTTCTAAAGAGCCTAGCTAGAGGTTTATCAATTTTGTTTATTTTTTCAAAGAACCAACTCTTGGCTTCATTGATCTGCTCGACTGTTTTTTTTTTTTTGATCTATATTGTTTATTTCTGCCCTAATCTTTATTATTTCTTTTCTTCTGCTGAGTTTGGGGTGCTCTTGCTGCTCCCCTTCTAGTTCCAGTAGGTGCTCTCTTAGATTTTGAATTTGTGCTTTTTCTAGTTTGTTGAAATAGGCCCGGAGTGCAATATACTTTCCTCTTAGAACTGCCTTTGCTGCGTCACAGAGATTTTGGATTGTTGTATTTTCATTTTCGTTCCTTTCCATATATTTATAAATTCCTTCTCTAATTGCCTGATTAGTCCAATCATTCTTTAGTAGGGTGATTTTTAATCTTCACTTTTTTGGAGGCTTTCCAGACTTTTTCCTGTGGTTAATTTCAAGTTTCATAGCATTGTGATTGAAAGTGATCATGGTATGATCTCTGTTTGTTTATACTTATGGAGGGCTGCTTTATGCCCCAGTATGTCATCTATCTTGGAGAATGTGCCATGTGCACTCAAAAAGAAAGTGAATTTCCTAACTTCATGATGCAGAGTTCTAAATATATCTATCAATTCCATCTGTTCCAATGTGTTGTTCAGGTCCATTGTTTCTTTAGTGGTTTTCTGTCTGGTTAATCTATCCATTGATGTCAGTGGAATATTAAAGTCCCCTGCAGTTAGCACATTCTTATCAATAAGATTATTTCTGTCTGTCATTAATTCTTTTATGTATTTGGGTGATCCCGAATTCAGCACATAGATGTTTATAATTGTTAGCTCTTCTTGATGGAGAGACCCTGTAATTATTATATAATGTCCTTCTTCATCTCTGGTTACTGCCTTAAATTTAAAGTCTGGTTTGTCTATATAAATATGGATACTCTGGCTTTCTTTTGGCTTCCAGTTGCATGATAGATATTTCTCCATCCCTTTTGCATTCAACCGGAAGGTATATTCAGGTTAAAATGAGTATCTTGTAGACATCAAATAGGTAGATTTTGTTTTTTCATCCATTCTGCTACCCTGTGTTGTTTGGTTGGAGCATTTGGTCCATTTACATTCAGTGTTATTATTGAAAATTGTAGGTTTAGATTAATTGTGTTCTCCATAGGGCTCATGTTTGTAGTGGTGTCTCTGGCACCTTGTATTCTTTGCAACATTTCCCTCATAGATTCCCTCTTAGGATTTCTTGTAGGGTTGGTTTGCTGGTGTTGAATTCTCTCAATTTTTGTTTATTTGGGAACACCTTTATCTCTTCTTCTATTTTGAATGACAGGCTTGCTGGATAAAGGATTCTTGGCTGCATATTTTTTCTGTTCATCAGATTGAAGATTTCCTGCCATTTCTTCCTGGCCTGCCAAGTTTCATTTGATAGTTCTTTAATCACACTGATAGGTTTTCCTTTGTACATTAATGCCCTTTTATCCCTAGCTGCCCCCAGAATTTATCCTTATATTTTGCCAGTTTCACTGTGATATGTGGTGCCGAAGGTCAGTTCAAATTATGTCTTAAGGGGGTTCTTTGTGCCTCTTGAATTTGAATATCTATTTCTTTCCCAATACTTGGGAAATTCTCAGTTATAATTTGGTCTAGTATTCCTTCAGGACCTTTCTCTCTTTCTTCCTCTTCAGGAATTCCTATGATAGGGATGTTGTTCCGTTTGATTGTATCACTCAGGTCTCGAATTCTCCTTTCCTGCTCCTGGATCAATTTCTATCTTTTTTTTTTTTCAGCTTCCTCTTTTGCTATAACTATATCTTCTAATTCACCTATTCTTCTCTCTGCCTCTTCAATCCTTGAGGTGGCTGCCTCCATTTTATTTTCACCTCATTCATAGCCTTTTTTTTTTAACTCTTCACACCTATTTTCAAAGTGCCTAGTCATAGACTCAGTTGCTTCTCTGATGCTTTTTTAACCCCAGTGATTAATTTTATTACAAGTTTTTAAAATTCTTATTTAGGTATGTTGTTTAGATCTGTTTTGAGCAGTTCTGTGGCTGTGACTTCTTCCTGGAGATTCTTCAGGGGAGAGTTCCTTCGTTTTGTCATTTTGGCTAGTTTTCTACCTCTTGTCAGTTTTTAAAAGTTCGTTGTGCACCGTGCACCTGTTAGTATTGCTCTGTTAAAGAGGCTTATTGACTGTCCAGGGCCTGTCATTTCAGGAAATATTCTTTTAATGGTGTCTCTCAGTTTCTCTTGTTGTGCCTTTGATTATTTTATTTCCTTGCTCAGCGATATTTGGGACTCATTGTCATGCGCACTTTGGCTTGTTTCTTGGGGTATCCCCTAGAAGGAAAAAGACAGACAAACACAGAAGGAACAGAAGCATGCTAACCCACAGACAAGTCAAACAAACAAACGAATTAAAAAGGGGAAATGAAGAAAAGAAAATGGAGAGGAAAGAGAAGAAAAAAAGAGAAGAAAAAAATAAAGGGGGGGCAGAGTCAACAAAGGACAATGGACAGTCTAAAAGTGTATAACCAGTTGTGTGGAGAGATAAGGATGAAATAAGGGAGAATATATGTGGATGGCAAGAGGAAATAAAAAACAGGGAGAAAGAAAAAAGGAAAAAAGGAGTAAAAAATAAAAAAATATAAAGTAAAAAAGGTAATAATAAAAAATAAGTACAGAGAAAAAGCAGCCACTCCCCCTCTTTGATAAGTGTTGTTTGGTGTAGTAGGTCTTGGGGGCTGCTCTTGGAGGTCCCCCGTGGTAGTTGCGGAGGATCAATGGTGGTTCCCCACGGTACAGTGGAACTAAGTGCTGCAGGCCACTCTAATCAGTCTGATTTCCTTGTGCCACAGCTGAGCCAAGCTATATTTTCCAGGCCCACCTCATTTCAAAATCCTAGTCCATGCACTTTTATGCTACCACAGATGAGATGTACTTGTTTTGGCGGCTGGCTTCTTAGCCAGGATCTCGTAAGGGGAGGGAGCAGTTTCTCTTGCTGCTGGCAGGGATTTGTGCTGCCGCTGCCAGAGGCAAGGTGCGCTGCAGGAGGCAAAGTTCACACCCCACAGACACATTCTGCCAACTCCCAGCCCCCAGCCATGAGTGATTGCGTAGGGGGAGGGATCAGTTTCTCTCGGAGCCAGCCAGGATTTGCGTTGCTGCTGCCTGAGGCATAAGGCGCTGCCAGAAATGAGCTGCAAGCTCCTGAAGCCGAAGCATGCACCCCTGCCTCCGCCACCGCTAACTCCCTGCCTGGATCGCATAGGGGTGGGGTCTATTTTTTCCCTGTTGGCACCTGGGATTTGGGATTTGTGTGGCCAATGCTGGAGACGAGATGCACTGTGAAAATGAGTTGCGTGCTCCTGCTCCTGCAGCTGAAGCCTAAGTGCATGCCTCTGGGTCACTGCCTAGGTCTCTGACTCCCTGCCAGGATGGTGCAGGGATGGAGGCTTTTTTTTTCCCCTTGTGCAACCTGGGTTAAATTTGGGCTGCCCAGCACTTATATATGGAGTGAGAGTTTTTCTCTCCGTGTAGGGTTAAATGTTCTTTATCTCTGTAAGGATGCAGGTCTGAATCAAACTGACTCCATGACAGGCTTCAAGTCTCCTCTCTGACCTTGAAGGCCTAGGTGTCGGTTTCTCAGCATTATTAGACAATAAGAGGGCACACATTGCCCAAGGCAGGAGGGGCCACCCTTGTAACACCGAATCAGGAAAGGCCAGCTAACACCCTTAACATTTCTAAGGGCAGGCCTAGAGATAGAAGCTATAGATAATCACTTATTGCTTAAGGCTAGTTACACCCTACATGAGAGTCCTGGGTCCTAGGTCCACTCTGTAATTGGTTAACACTCTAAATGTTGTGATTGGGTCCCACCAAAAGTAACAAACACTCTGGACAATGTGTATGGTTAAAGTTATTGCCAATGATGTTAGACGATAATGATTGGATCACTATACCTGTGTCACAATTTCCTGTAACTCCCCCTTCCCAAAACCCATAAAAGGCCTACCCTGCCTTTGTTCGGGGCTGTCAGCACGGATCCACTGCACTGGTAAAGTCTGTGAGCCTGAGCTTAGGCCCAGCCAGCCTAAGCCCGTAATAATAAATGCTCTTTGCTTTTGCACGCATGATTCTGTCTCCCTGGCAGTCTCTGGTTTTTGGGGAGGATATTGAAATCCTGGGCATAACATCTCTTCTCTAGAGACAGTACTATGAGCATGTTCAGTTTTTCTTTCTCTTCCCTTTGTCTCTCAGGGGCTCCACGCACTTTCCCCATGTTGGGCTGGGGCTCCCACCTCCCCTGCGTTTCTCGGGCTGGCCTGTTTTCCAATCTCTCCAGTTAGCACTCACTCACTCAGGAATCTTTGAGGTTGTCTTCTTTCTGGAGTCTGTATTTTCTCCTTCCACTCGCAGATGAGAGTAATGTCCTTCTCAGTTCGATAGATGTGGCAGAAGAAGTTTACAGAGCTCCCTTCCTCTCTGCCATCTTGGCTCCTCCTCTTGTGGTTGATTTCAAGTTTCATAGCAATGTGATCTGAAAATATGCATGCTATGATCTCAGTCTTTTTGTACCTGTTGAGGGCTGTTTTGTGACCCAGTATGTGATCTATTTTGGAGATTGTTCCATGTGCTCTCGAGAAAAATGTGTATTCTGCTTTAGGATAAAATGTTCTGAATCTATCTGTTAAGTACATCTGGTCCAGTGTGTCATTGAGAGCTGTTGTTTCCTTATTGATATTTGCCCTATATGATCTTTCCATTGCTATAAGTGGAGTATTAAAATCTCCTACAACTATGGTATTATTGCCAATAAGTTTGTTTATGTTTGTGACTGATTGATTTATATATTTGGGCATCCTCGTTGGGGGCATAAATATTTATAATTGTTAGCTTTTCTTGATTGATAGACCCCTTAATTATGATATAATGCCTTTCTTCATCTCTTGTTACAATCTTTGTTTTAAAATCTAGCTTGGCTGACATATCTATTTTGGCTTTCTTTTGACGTCCATTAGCATGGTAGATGGTTCTCCATCCCCTTACTTTCAATCTCTGAGTGTCCTCAAGTCTAAAATGAGTAGCTTGGGGCACCTGGATGGCTCAGTTGATTAAGCATCCGGCTTCGGCTCAGGTCATGATCTCATGGCTCGTGGGTTTGAGCCACATGTCGGGCTCTGTGCTGACAGCTAGCTCAGAGCCTGGAGCCTGCTTCAGATTCTGTGTCTCCCTCTCTCTCTGACCCTCCCCCGCTCACACTGTCTCTCTCTGTCTCTCAAAAATAAATAAAAACATAAAAAATTTTAAATGAGTCTCTTGTAGGCAGTATATAGATAGATCTTATTTTTAAAAATCCATTCTTACACCCTATGACCTTTGATTGGGGATTTAGTCTGTTTACATTCACAGTGATTATTGAAAGATATGAATTTAGTGCCATTGTGTTATCTGTAGATTTCATGTTTGTGGTGATGTCCTCTGGTCCTTTGTCATCTTTGCTGTTTTCCACTCACAGAGTCCAACTTAGAATCACTTGCAGGGCTGGTTAGTGTCACAAATTCCTTTAGTTTTTGTCTGTCTGTGAAAGTTTTTATCTCTGTATTCTGAATGACAGCCTTGCTGGATGAAGGATTCTTAGCTGCATATTTTTCCTATTTAGCACATTGAATATTTCCTGCCACTCCCTCCTGGTTTGCCAAGTTTCAGTGGAGAGGTCTGCTACTAACCTTATGTATTTACCCTTGTAAGTTAAGACCAGTTTGTCCCTAGCTGCTTTCAGAATTTTCTCTTTATCCTTGTATTTTGCCAGTTTCCCTATGGCATGTTGTGGTGTTGATCTGTTTTTGTTGAGTTTGAGGGGAATTCTCTGTGTGTTTTGGACCTGGATGTCTGTTTCCCTTCCAGATTAGGGAAATTTTTAGCTATAATTTGTTCGAATAAACTTTCTGACACTTTCTCTCACTCTTCTTCTGGAACTTCTTCTGGAATTATATAGATATTGTTTTGTTGCATGGAATCACTTAGTTCTTTAATTCTCCCTTCATGATCTAGTAATTTCCTTTCCCTCTTTCTTTAAGGTCCATTGTTTTCCATAATTTTATCTTATATTTCACCCATTCTCTCCTCTTCCATCTTCACTGTCACTGTATCTAGCTTATTTTGCATCTCAGTTATAACTTTTTAAAAATTCATCCTGATTAGTTCTTAGGTCTTTGATCTCTGCAGCAAGAGCTTCTCTGATG
Source organism: Mungos mungo (assembly GCA_004023785.1). NCBI lineage: Eukaryota > Metazoa > Chordata > Mammalia > Carnivora > Herpestidae > Mungos > Mungos mungo. The sequence goes on from PISW01012082.1 coordinate 24,337, forward strand.
TCCAGATATATTATTTACATCTGTTTTGAGCAATTCTCTGGCTGTGATTTCTTCTTGAACTTACTTTTGCGGAGAATTCCTGTTTGTCATTTTGACTAAGTTTCTGTCTTTTGCATGTTTTAAAAGATTGTTATGTGTTCTGTACCTGAAAGTACTACTATGATAAAAAAGGATCATACACTGTCCAGCACCTGGTACTTCAGGAAGTGTTTTTTTGCGTATTATGTGTGCACTCTGTTGTTGTGTCTTGGCTGCTCTATCCCACTGGTCAGTCTTCTGCAGAGTTCCTCCTTGCTTGTAGTGGTGGAATGTTTGGACCTTCAATCAGATGTACTTTAATTTGTTTGTTGAAGTAACCCTGGTGGAGGGGAGGAAAGAAGGGGGAAGACTGATCCCATAAAGAGAGAAAAATTAAAGAGGAGAAAAGAAATCAAAACAGATAATCAAAGACTATAAGGCTAAATCCAGAGAAAGAGAGAGGAAAATAAAGAAGAAGAAAGAGTGAAGGTGGAAAAAGAATAGAATTAAAATGTCTGATCAAAAAAATTAATAGATATATATAATAAGAATTGACCAAAATCAAGTCAGAAACTCTGAGCCTGATTCCAAAAGAAAAAAAGAAGAGGAAAGAAAGAAATGTAAAAGAAAAGAAAGGACAAGAAAAAAATAAAGGCTAAACAAACAAACAAAACCAAAGAGTTATCTGTTGGTCCCTGGGACTGGTGGCTTTGCTGGTCTGGAGGAGAGACCGGCTGCATTGAGTCATTCAGTCTTGCTTCAATAAATAAACAGTTGCCAGGCATGGAGGGGCAGGGTTTGGTGTAAGTGGGCCCCACCTCTACTGGGGGACACTGTGTTGTTCTTTGAAGTCTCACCATGTTGGCATTGGGGAGAAAATGATGACACCCTAATCTCTCTGTACTGAATATCTCAACCCACACTGTTCAGGCAGCCCTCACAGAATAGCGAGTGTGCTCAGCTTGCCATGCTCCATAGTTCGCCTGCACCTTCTAGGTGCCTGGCAGGAATTCAAAACCCAAAGTCTTAAAGGACCCAGCTCCTTTCCCCTGTTCCAGAGTAGAGCTCTGCTGCACTGTTGATAAAAGGCTTTTGGCTGGCACCCACAGGGCCTTTTGTCCTTGGGGAGGCAATAAACCCTCTTCCCAAAGTACTCCAGGAAGAGGTCTGTTCTCTCCCAGTGCACCCCTGAGATCGCTATAACATTGTCATGCACTCTGGGCCTAGCTCCCTCATCCCCAGGAGAATGCACCTTGGCTTTCTGCTCCATTCCGGAGAAATTTGCATACTTCTGAAACCTCTGAGTTTCAACTTCTAAGGCTGTTTATAAAATAGAAACTGGCATTCTCCATATTTCTCATTCCCCAGTCCATGGTCCAGAGAGGTTTTCCTTTTGTGCTAACTCAATACCAAAGCCCTCTTTCTTTCTCTTCCTTTTATTTCTCCACAGAAGGGGTTCCCTTCCCTCCATGTCTATGCCATTTTACCCCTTCAGTTCACATTAATACACTTTAATCCTGCCAAACTGTCTCCCTCCAAATGTGGAGATCCTTCAGCTTGGAACTAGGTGTTCCAAGTGATCTGACCTCAATATAGCTGTGTTTGAGGGATAAGGAAAATCCTGGTCCTCCTACTTTTATGCCATCTTAACTCCCAACCTTTATATACATTTTATGTATCCCACAAATTTTGATAAGTTATATTTTCATACGTTAAAATTTCTCTTCAGACCTCTTTTTAAGAAGTATGTTGTTTAATCCTTAAATATTTTGGGATTTTCCAGCTATCTTTCTGTTATTAATTACTAGTTTAATTCCTTCATGATTTGAGAGCATATTTTGTATAAGTTCTCTTAGTTTAAATATGTTAAACTGTGTTTTATGGTCCATAATGTGGTCTCTCTTGGTGAATGTTTCATGTCAACTTGAGAAAAATGTGTTATGCTGTTGTACAAAATATTCCATAGATGTCAGTTAGATCCTGTTTTTAATAGATTTTGCCTCACATATTTTGACACTCTGTTGGTAAGTGCATATACAGATTTGAGCTGGAAAAAGAAAGAATTAGTGAGCTTGAACATAAGTTAATTGAGATGATCTATTCTGAGAGGCAGAAAAAAGAACATAATGAAGAAATATGAACAGAGCCTAAGGCACCTGGTGGCAATATATGCTTAATGAGAATCCTTGAAGGAGGGAAAAAAGAGAAAAGGGTAGAGAAATATTTGAATAAGTATTAACTGAAAACTTCCCAAATTTGATGATAAATACTAATCTACATATCCAAGAAAATCAATGACTTTTTAAATATAAGAAACACAAAAAGATCCACACCTAGGCACATCACAATTATGTTGATAAAAGCCAAAGTCAAAGAGGAAAACTTGAAAGCATAAAGAGAAAAAGGACTTATCACATACAAATGATTCCTGGCTTTTCATCAGAAACAAAGAAAACCAGAAGACAGTTGATGGCATATTTAAAGTGTTGAAAGACTTTTAGGGTGGGGGAAGAAAAATAAGAAAATGTCAATAACCTTAATTCTTAATTTCCAGATGGCTAAACCAGTACAACTATGGAGATTGTAGGGCACACTTACAATTTATAGCTACTGCTTTCCATCCCAACTGCCCTTGTTTGTTGGGGTTTCTTAAGAATGGTCAAGGCCACTCTCGAGACCTCTACAGAAGCATAAGCCTTTCAGGGGGTTAGGGAAGGTTTTCTTTTGCCCCATCTTAGACTACCACAACTTTACTCTCAAACATCATTAAAAGAACCATCTCCAAAAATGCATTAGGCACAGCCTAATGCAAGAAGATGTGCCCAGTTGAGGGACTTACACAATGGATGCTTTAGAAAAAGTCATATCTGATTCAGTGCTATAGAGGACAATCTATAGTCTTTTGAATGGATTTACCACCTCCTACAAGCTGAGCCTTGGCTGATGTTCAATGCCTAATATAGTTTATTTCTATATCACGCAGAATTTCTGTTAGATTTTCCTGGGTGGTCTGTAGTTATGATGGTACTCTGTGGTTTTAAGAAGTAGAGAATGATGCCTATAATTAGAAAGCCAGGACATTCTCTGAATTAAGAGGAACAAGGAGTTCTTAGAGATTGGCTTCGTGGTTGGGAGGTAGGTGAAGCCTCCATGGTAGTTATAATGTCTAGACTAGAAACTGCCCTTGGACTCAGTATATATTCTGGTTTGTGGGTGGTGGGAGAAAAATAACCTAATGTGGACAGAGAGAGCTTTGAAAACTGTCAAACCTACAAACTTGTGAGACAAAATTGAAGTTCTTGCTTAACAAGGCAGCTATGGCTGGGATAGATGAAAATCTATCCATCACCACCATAAGGCCCTGTGACCCTGGGAGAGAGATTAGGCTCAACACAGATCATGAGGTAAGCATCTCCTGTTAGAAAGAGTTGCAATAATCTCAATGGGACTTCAACAGCCCCAGTAGCCTCCTGGATTTGTAAACTCCCATGGATGTTCTGCAAGGTTCAAGCCTGATTTTTGGCCACTAGAAGTCTGTATACTTAACTAAGTATAATGGTTGAGGTGTCTGAAGCCTTCCCTTGATTGGATGGACTGTGTTCTTCTGGTAGAGTGACCCCTTTCACCTCCCGTTCTTTTAGTCTTTCTGAGAAACTATGGATCTTATCCTGACCCTTTACACATCTACCTAGTAATGATCCTTTATCTTCTCACATAATTTCTCTTGCACTTTTGGGGCCACAGTACCTCTGGAAAGTAGCTCACAATGAAGTGGTGATCTGCAACTGAAATCTCTAAGGAAGAGGACCAGTTGCATTGATGTGGGCTAAGGGGAAGCTGCTCCAGAATGTGATGTTTTGACCTTGTGACTAGGGATTGCCCAGAGACAACCCCCTTGAAGTAAGGCTTATAGGCATTTGAAGCAGCTTTGCTGTTGAGCAGCTCTTGTTCCCATCGTATAGAGTTTACCTGGACTGTAGTCAGTTTCCTAGAAAAACAAGAACAAGAGTCAAAGTACCCTATACCAGTGTTCAGAGGCCTCTTGTGATAAGATGGTTCTCCTGTAACTACTGAGAAGCCTATTTCAGTGGTGTAGATCACAGAAACATCTTGGAAAAAAAGAAAGATGGGTTTTGAGCCTTTATAATCTCATCAAGTCCAAAGGCCCTTAAATATTCCCTAGATGGTTTGGGAAGCTGCTTAGCAAGCCCAAACTCATGAATAGGATTTTCAGCCTTTCAGGCATATAATTTTGTGTTGGCTCAGAGGTGATGCTGCAGAGATGACTTGCACTTTCCCAGGTTGGGGGACTCTGGGGATAAAGTTTAGAAAGTAAATAGTAATATGATCCAGCTTTACTATAGTCCCTTGATCCAGAAGGGCTGGAGAAGATAATCTAGAAGTTGTAAAGGGCAACATTGATGATTCAAACTGTCCAAAATGTGTGTAGAGTCTGATTTTTAAAAAACTGTTTACTTTTGAGAGAGAGAGAGAGAGAGAGAGAGAGAGAGAGAGAGAGAGAGAGAGAGAGTGCAAGAGCTGGAGGGGTGGTAAGCAGAGAGAGACAGAGAGAGAGACAGAGAATCTCAAGCAGGCTCTGTGCTATCAGCACAGAGTCCATCATGGGGCTCAATCTCATGAGCCATGAGATCATGACCTGAGCCAAAATCAAGAGTTGGATGCTTAATCAATGGAGACACACAGATGCCCCCTATAGTGTCTAATTCTTTAGTGAGGTCTGAGATGGACCCCTCTGTAAATCCAGGCAGTGGTTGGGTAGCTACTATAGTTTAAGTTCCAAGGGCCATAGCTGAATAATTGTAGAGCTGGTAAAACGTGGCTTTTAAGTAGGGATGTGACACAATTAATTGGAATTCTGGAATTGTCATTCACTAGCTGACTTACTCTCTCTCTCTGAGCCTCATTTTTTCTCATTTGTAGAATGGAAACTCTGACAACACCTACTTTTAGGAGTAGCTATTTTGAGAATTAAATTAAATGAGGGCATTTTTAGCACAGTTCCTGGAACACAGTAGGTGTTCAGTAATGGAAGATATTGTGGTTGCTGTTATTTTGTGGTGTCCAGGGATGGCAAGAGCCAATGAGTAAATACCAATGGTTAAAAAAACTCAGTGAAATCAAATCCAAATTGTAAGAGTAAGGCTGAAAATGGAAGATAAAGTCAGAATATAAAATTGGAAAGAACTGAAAGGGAGAAAATAAGAGCTAGAGTGGTAAGGACCACCATTTTGTCTGCTGATCACATGCTCCAGGGGTGATTCAGGCTGGTTTGAAGAGACAAAGCCCTCAAGATAACTAGAAGGCTATTTTCCACTCACCACTTTCCTTTATTCACAAATATCTCATAGGTCCAGCTTTGTGAATAACCCTTTGAATTAGTCCAAGAAGCTGAGGTTATTCAATATAGGAAGTGGTTACTTATAGTCACCATTTTTAGGCTAAGTAATTCTGCCAAAGTCATATTTTACATTCTTGTCTTTTACCCAAAGATCTGAAGTCTTAGTGAGAAATGGGGCCAGAGAAGCTGAAATAGTAAGGTCTTATCTGTATCCTTAAATTCCTGAACCTCTCATTTCTGGGAGAGAAAATACTTGTCTGTATTAGCCAAGATAGGTTAAGGTATGCTGCAATGATAATCCCCAAAACTAGTGCTTAAAACAATAAAGGTTCATTTCTTGCTTGTGCTACATGTCCATTGCAGGTCAGCTGAGGGCTCTAGTCATCATAGTCATCAGAGACCCAAGATGACAGGGCTTTGATTTCAAATTATTTCCATAATTGTTGCATCAAGGGAGAGGGACAAACTGAATTACTCACTGATCCTTAAAGTTTATACCCAGAAGTGACCCATGTCACTTCTCATTTTTCACCGGGCAAAACAAGTCACACAAGGCCATACCTAACTTCAAAGGGTGAAGGAAGTGCAATTCTACCATGTGCCTGAAGGAGGAAAACCAGAAATTATGGGTGAACAGCATTGATGACTACCATACTGTCTTATTGAAGTGTGCATTCTGGTACTTCAACATGTGGTATAGTAAAAATCTCAGTGTAGAAACAGTTCTCCTGTCTCTTTTCTTTTTTTGAAAAGTTATATATTCTGTTTTTAGTCAGTATCTCAAGGTAACTTAAAGGCAGATAAATTGAATTAAGTGCCCGACAAGATCACTGAAAGAGCATGTGACAACATTCTGGGGTTAACTAGTAAAGTGAATTGTGGATTTCTAACCAGGTTAGTTTGAGAATCTACAGGAAATGTCAGAGTGGACATAAGGAATGAAGACAATCAATCACAAAGCATGGCTTTTTCTATCTATGGGCACACTAACCACTATGAAAACAGTTGCATGGGTGATAAGCCCTCTTGGATTTGTGAAGCAGCTATATAATGTCTTGACTTTATAGTTTGGAAGCAATGCTGAAGGAATTCTAGCCTGATGAGAAAAGACAAAACATTGGCTTTTCCAAATGCATGGTCAAGAAAACTTTTCCTACATGGTGGTTATGCTGGGGTCATGGAAAAATTAAAAGGGATGTACCAACTCCTACCAAAGGTGATCTGCCACTAAGAACCAAGGTTGATGACTTGTCTTCTATGCTTTGGAATTCCACAATCTTGTGCAAGCCCTTTCTGGAATGATGCCACTTCCTTGGTGAGTACTTTCAGAAGGTTTTTCCAGGGCAATGGGTTGTCTCAGGTGTTTGAAGTGGGAAATCACATTAAGTGGGTGTCCAGTAAAAATGGCTAAGAATGTGGACATGAGGCCACAACTATTTTCTAGCATGACACGACTATTACTTGGGCTCCTCCTGGAGCTAAAAAGAGTGCATGTATTTGGATGATTCTACCATCTACTACTCATAGCCAAGCATACATGTTTTGAGAAGCATCATTGAGTCTATATAATGGGAGAGTTGAATCCCTGGGGCTGCTCTTTCCCCCATCCTGCCTGCTCCATTTTTATATTTAGGGCTTGTTTGCCAATCCAGGCCATAGCATATTCCAGAATAGCATACAGTTGTACCCACGGGGATCTGGTCTATCAGACCTTACTGACACTGCCCCAAACTTGTTACATTATGAATGGATGCATTCTATGGGCAACATAGCAAAAAGATTAAGAGCTCAGGCTCTATGATCAGACTGCATGTATTTGAATTTGGATTCAGTCAATTACTAGTTAGAAAGTAACCTTGGACAAATTATTGAATCCTTCTGAGTTTTAGTTTCTTTAGCTGTAAAAATGAGGATAATAAGGGCCTCTCAGGATTACTGTGTTGATTAAATGAGATAATAAATATAAAACATTTAGTATAATGTCTGACATATAATGCATGCTCAATAAATGGTAATCATCACATCATCAACACTATCATCACCATCATGAGTCCTACTAAGAGGCCTGTTACATCTGAACTTCTTTCTCAGAGTCTCAGAGTAAGACCAGGATAAGTTGCTGACTTTTGTGGTCACTCATTCCCTGTTTTCCACTGTAGGGTAGTGGCTTTCACCTTGATCTACTATTGTCAGAACTTAATGTGGGCCCTTCAGGCAGCTGTACAACTCACCCTATCAGTAGCTGAAATTCTGGTTAAGTATGTGACTTCTGGGATGATTTTCTTTAAGGGTAAACTTAGGAAGTTAAGTTTTTCCTTCTAGAACTTGGAGAGACAGGGTCATTTCCAAGGTCCAGGTCATTAACAAATGGGGATACTTTGTTCCAGGGCCAGAGGTATGCATGCTTTGAATTGTTACTGACAGAAATCTCCAGGGAAATAGGAAGCCTTTCCTACTCTTCTAGGACAATCAAGTACCAGAATTCATGACTACACAAGACAGACCCCACAACTGGTCAACCTTTTTCTGTTGGCTAAGCTTAGAGGGGCCTGGGTATTCAGGAAACTTCAAGTATCATGAGACATAATACCCCAAAGACAAGTGGAAAAACATTTGCCACTGTCTCATCCTGCCCAATTGGATTTTTAGTATCAGCCACCCCCACTTCTACCCAAACCTTAGACCCCATAGTTGGATCAGACCTCTGACATGAGTTGCAGTCTACACCGTAAACCACTATCATTGAACAGCTGTGCTTCCTAATTTGTTGTTGATTTTCTTGGCATCAAACTTATGATTTATTTTATATCATCTTCCATTTTCCTATGTTATCTTGTGGCCTAGTTTAATCCCTCAATAAAATCTTACATCCAACCTCACCCCTATGGCTTGTACTTCTCCTTTTCTTTTTTAACCATAGCTAGGACTTTCTGTGGTTATAGTGCTATTGACTAGTATGGCAAACACTGATCCTGGGAGCTCCATCCTGGTCAGGCCTTCAGAAGCAGTGATCTTAGCAAGTTTGCAGGGGCCTCACAAGTAGATAGGACCCCAGACCACCAGGTCAAGTATTTTACCTTGGCCATTCTAGTAGTTCCAGGAGCATTCTACCATGCCATTACCACCATCCCACATGTATTCCAAAGCTATGAAGTTGAGATATATTTGGGCACCATGCTTAATTATACCTCAGCCCAGATGGTTTGGGTTACCTGCAGAGCAACCATCCTTGGCCACCCCAGGGTAGAAATCCTGGGACCATACACTCCTCAAAGCATCTGGATAATGTTGACAAAGGTGACTGTGGTCTTGGAGTAGGAGCTCTCTTAGAACCTTGCAATTAAAAAATTTCTTAGCTTCATGAGCTAGTATTACCTTCTATCTACAGTAGCCTGAGTTGTCTCCATCTCCAGTGTTACTCCTGATCCAAATTATCACCATCTGTCTCCCAGACCACTGAAGTGGCCTAACCAATCTCTTCACTGTCATCATTGCGTGCCTATAATCTATTCTCCTTAAATAGCCAGTGATCTTTTAAATACAAATCATGCTACAGCATTCCTATGTATAAATCTCTCCAATGTTTGTGATTATATTAAAACACAAAGTCATCTTTTTGGAGCAATATATAAAGTATTTATAGATGAAAGGATATAATATCTACATGTTCAATAATTCAGTGTGTCACAAGATACAAAATCAATGTACAGAAATCTGTTGGATTTCTATACACCAATAATTAAGCAGCAGAAAGAGAAATCAAGGAATCAATACCATTTACAATTGCACCAAAAACAATAAGATATCTATAAAAAAAAACTAACCAAAGAGGTGAAAGACTTGTACTCTGAAAACTATAAAACACTGATGAAAGAAGTGAAGATGACACTAAGAAATTGAAAGACATTATGCTCATCAATTGGAAAAACAAAAATTGTTAAAATGTCTATACTATCCAAAGCAATCTACATGATAGGTATCAAAATACCACCAACATTTTTCACAGAGCTAGAACAATCTTAAAATTTGTGTGAAACCACAAAAGAGCCCAAATAACCAAAACAACCTTGAAAAAGAAAAGCAAAGTTGGAGGCATCACAATTCCATACAATGCTATTACAAAGTTATATTACAAAACTGTAGTGATCAAAACAGTACTCTACTGGCACAAAAATAGACACATAGATCAATGGAACAGAATAGAAAACCCAGAAATGAACTCACAGCTCTATGGTCAACTAATCTTTGACAAAGCAGGAAAGAATACCCAATGGGAAAAAGACACTCTATTCAACAAATGGTGATGGGAAACTGGACAACTACATGCAAAATAATGAAACTGAACCACTTTCATACACTATACACAAACATAAATTCAAAATGGATTAAAGACTTAAATGTGAGACCACACCATCAAAACTCTAGAGGAGAACAACTCTTTGACATTGGCTGTAGCAACTTCTTTCTAGATGTCTCCTGAGGCAAGGAAAACTAAAGTAAAAATAAACTGTTGGGACTTCATCAAAATAAAAAGCTTCTGCACAGAGAAAAAACCAATCAACAAAACTAAGAGGTAACCTATGCAATGGGTGTTGCTACACACGAAAGCTGCTATACTGCTGCACGGCAATCCTGTATCTGGTAGTGAATTGGTTAGAATGCTTGCCACTTTAAAAAGTACAGCTGGAAGAGATAACAGAAGCTGGACCTATAATACAGTGATTTTCAAAACTCAAGCAGCATCAGAATTGTCTATAGGAATTGTTAAAGCAACAGATGACTGAGGCCCACTCTAGAATTTCTGATTGACTAGGTCTGGAGTGAAGCCAAGGATTTGTATTTCTAGCAAGTTCCCAGGTGAATGCTGATGCTGCTGGCCTTGGGGCCACATTTTGAGAATCACTTACATAATGCACCATATCAATTTTTACCTATCAGAGAAGTAATTAAGATATGGGACAGTCCAAACTCAGAGCAATAATGAAGATGATCAGATTAGTTGTTTATTCTTAAAACAGCTTGAAAAAGGAGAGCATGTGGACAGATAGTAGGGTGTGTGTGTGTGTGTGTGTGTGTGTGACAAATTTTGAAGAGGATTCCATTACTACCTCAATCTTTGATAAGAATAGGAAGTTCTTTCTTTTTTTTTATTTTTTTAAAATTTTTTAATAGTTTATTGTCAAATTAGTTTCCATATAACACCGAGTGCTTCTCCCCACAAGTGCCCCCCACCATGACCATCACCCCCTCCCCCCCGTCCCCCCCCCTCAGTCCATGGTTCGTCTCCAGTATTCAGTAGTCTCCCTTGATCTGTGTCCCTCACTCATCCCCGCTCTCTTTCCCCCTTCCTCTCCCCATGGTCCCCTGCCAAGTCTCTCCTGTTAGACCTATGAATGCAAACATATGGTATCTATCCTTCTCTGCCTGACTTATTTCGCTTAGCATGACACCCTCAAGGTCCATCCACTTTCCTACAAATGGCCATATATCATTCTTTCTCATTGCCATATAGTACTCCATTGTATATATATACCACATCTTCTTGATCCATTCATCAGTTGATGGACATT
>PISW01012083.1:0-35299 GCA_004023785.1 Mungos mungo
CCCCCCCCCCGCTCCTCCCCCACTCATGCCCGCTTGCTCTATCTCAAAATCAGAAATAAACTTAAAAAACTTTTTTTTTGAGAAGAAGAACCTCACGAAGGGCTTGGTGGGCAGCTCACCACAGACACGCGTCATGGGATTCCCGGGCGGGGCTGCTGCCCTGGGATCCTGAGCCCCGGCTGCACCAGCCCGGACACGTCACTCAACGCGGGAGCCCGGTCCTCTCCCCCGGCTGGACCGGCATCAGTCCCCCGGGTGTGGTGAGGCGGAGTGTGACATCCGAGCGCGCAGCACAGCCCCTGGCACCGGTCACTAACCCCGCGAGGCGGCGGGACGGTGGCTCCACAGCTGCGCTCACTGTGGCGGTCACTGTCAGCCCAGGCGCAGGCGCCAAAGCCAGCGGGCGTGTGCGCACCCCACGGCGCGTCCTCTCCCCGCCGACCGTCTGTGGAGGGACAGCCAGAGCGCTGGGGCCCCACACCAGCCAGAGCAGGTCCCACTGCCAAGGACACCTGTTGCTTACGAAGCGACAGAGTCAGGAGAGGCTTGGAAAACACGCATTATAGACCCTGTTTTTATGCCAAAAAAGCCTCAGAAAAATCTGGTCGCTCAGGCTGACCGTGTTTGACTTGATGACAGGAAGGCACATTTGGCGGGCACCTCAGATTTCTTGCCTTGTTAGGATTCTCATCTGAGTCCTAATTTGTTTGTAAGCATGATTTAGAGAGGTTTCCTATGCCGGGCAATCCCAGGAACCTCCCTTTCCCCTGCCCTCAAACCCCGTCCACACACACCCAGATCGAGGAGTCCACACACACCCAGATCGATCGTGGTGGGAGGAAGCGCCTCCAGGCACGGCCGCCTCCCAGCAGCACAAAAAAGCGCCAGGTCACCATGCAGAAGGTCCTCTGAGTTCCATCCAGAATTCACTTCGCTATCTCAAGTGATATGACAATTCAATCCCTGGATTAAAGTCTGCTAGGCTGCTTGTGACGATCTTTCAGCTCGCTCTGTGTATCATTGTATTTCCCAATCCGGCACTGTGAACCATAAATAATCCTATCATTTATTAATTACATCCCCTAACCCCGTCAGGAAGAATCCCGGGGTGTGGAGCAGCGGATCATGAATAAATGGTTCACTGAAAAGCAACTCTTCTTGCCAAGTAGTTGTAAATTAGGGTATGATAATTACCCACTTTAACCTTTTAAACAGGTTCCTCTAAAAATCTCCAAGATGGATGTTTTATTATAACAACTCTGACCTCCAACACACAACAACACAATCAGTTTGCTCCCTCACAAAGGGACGCCTTGATTAAAACGCTGGTGTACCAGCCCATTATACGGCATTATCCGCCTGGGCACTGAATATGGGTGGACACACACGTACGCGTCACACACACACACACACACACACACACACACACACGTTCACACATTGTGTCCTACATCTACGGGCAGCGTACACCCAGCTAAGTGAAAATAACGAATAAGCACGGACTGTAATTACATGACAAGGTGCGCGCTCTGCCATCATAACCCACTGCGATGACAGTCTCGTGCGGTGCGCTGTCCCCGTGCTCACCCCGCCGAACGTCTTGTCTAGTGTCACAGAAACACAGAAGCAGGGCAGCCCACCCGGCCCACACGGGGAAGTCGGGAGGGGACGTGGCCTCCCAGCGGGGCCTGAAGCCCCGTCTCTCTGGCGAGGCGGGCTGCTCACGCTGAGCCCCGTGTGCGCAAACTGGAGGGGCCGCAGCAGCGCCCAGAGCCCGGGCGCCAGTCAGATTCCCGCACCGCCAGCCCATCCACCACGAGGCCCAGGCGACTCGCTGGCCTGGGGACCCAGGGCAGTAGGCGCTGGCTTAGCCCGTCCCCGGCGCAGGCTGACTCCCAGCTCACAGGAGGGCGCACTCAGCTCACTGCTTACTGTTGGCAGCGCCCCCCTCCCTCTTTTCCCGGTCTTGGGTCTGCACCTGTCACCTCCACTCCCACACTGGGAGCAGGAGGTTGGGGCGCACCCCATGGGCAGCACGAGCCCTCCGCACTCACCCACCTGCGCACAGGGCCTTCTGAAATCAAAAGCAGAACACTTCACCGCCCAGGAAGTAGGTGCTTGCCTGAGGGCGGATTTACATTCTTCAAGGACGCAAGCAGGTGCGACCACCGTGGAAAATAGTATGGAGACTCCTTAGAAAATCAAAATTGGAGCGGCGCCTGGGGGGCTCAGTTGGTTAAGCATCCGACTTCGGCTCAGGTCATTACCTCACAGTTCATGAGTTGGAGCCCCAGGTCGGGCTCTGTGCTGACAGCTCAGAGCCAGGAGCCTGCTTCGGATTCTGTGTCTCCCTTTTTCTCTGCTCGTCCCCCGCATGCACTCTCTCTCTCTCAAAAATAAACATTTAAAAATATTTTAAAAATTAAAAATGGAAATACCATGTGATCCGGTAATTCCACTGATGGGTATTTACCCAGAGGAAATGAAAACACTAATTTGGAAACACACATCCACCCTTCTGTTTATTGCAGCGTTGTTCACAATAGCCGAGACACGGAGGTGCCCGTGTGTCCACGGGGAGACACACGCATCAAGATGACGTGGGCACGTGTACAATGGCGCACAGCCCCCGGAAGGATAAGATCTTGCCACCTGCAGCAACGTGGACGGAGCCGGACAGCACAGGAGCCATCGAACAACAAATACCGTCCGAGCTCACTCAGAGGTGAGATTTAAATTTTAACAAAGCAAAGACAAAAAGAGACCAACAAAACAGACTCAAACTGGTGCTCCCCAGAGGGGAGGTGGGCACAGGACGGAGGAGACAGACACATGCATTAAAAGCACGATGAGCCCTGAGGTGTTGAATATCCTATTGTACATCTGAAACTAACCGAACACTGTATGCTAATTAGACCCGAATATTAATTAATTATTTAGTTAATTCTTCAAAGCAAGGAATGGAGGAGGGAACAGAAGAAACGCTGGCCAGTACCGGGCACGCCCTCGTGTACCACTGTCCGGAAAACGTTACCCTGAGGTCAGGGAGCACAGACTCCTCAGATTTTACACTCGCGAGGCATGGACCTCACCACAGCTGCCACTCCCTTCTCAGCAGAAGTGCTGGTCCAGGAGAACCCTTGTCCCAGAAAGCACCTTGACCCTCTGACATAAAGGCCTGACCTTGTGACAATTCGGGGGAGGCGTAAGGAGGGGGGGCATGACTATGCCTAGGAATGCGAGGGTCTAGGGGTCAGTGAGGGCCCCTGAAGAGACAGGACGGGGGCAGGACAGAGGGGCAGGACCAGGTGAGGGGTCCCAGGGGTCGAACCCGAGCCCTGCCTAATGCTGGGGGGATCTGCCTAGCTTCGGCGCAGCCCATGACCACCCACAACTGCGCCAGACCTTTCCTGCTGGTCCTCTCTTCCTAAGAACGGACTGGGCTCTTGTCTGCTTGCCTTTAGGAAGCCAAAGAAGGGCTTGAGTTTCACATCTGCGTCATTATGAAATAGAACAAAGGGCGAAAGATGTTCCAAACAGAAAAAATTCAGTGGAGCACGAGTTAACCAGAGAGGACAATGACAGCGCACCTAGAGAGAGCGCAGCTCGCCCAGGGCCGGGGGCCTGGCTGGGTCGGGGCTGAGAAGCCCTAGCTGGAGCTCTGGGCGGTTCCAAGTGGTATCACTATACAAAAACCAGGAAAGAGCCTCCCCCACCACCCGCGAACAAGATGGCGTTGGGGAGCACAGAGGCTGCTCTGTGAGTGTGAACGCTGGGGGCAAGGTGGTCGGAAACACTAGCAAGTTCAAAGCGGGGAGGACGTGGGCTCACACCCTGCCCCTGGAGGGTAAGTGCTGACCGTCCCGGGGAGAAGTGACTGGGCAGCACATCAGGGGCCTTAAATGAGTTCAGATCTCTTGTCATGGAAATTTCACTTCTGAGGATCCATTCTTAGAAAATACTGGGGACCCTGGGTGGCTCAGGTGGTTAAACGTCCAGCTCTCGGTTTCAGCTCAGGGGGTGAGCTCATGGTTCCTGAGACCGTCTCTCCCTCTCTCTGTCCCTCGCCGCTAGCACGTGTTCTCTCTCTCAAAATAAATAAATAAATTTTTAAAAAAGAAAGACAAGAATCTTTAACTCAGAGATGTCCACTGTGAGATAATCCTTACACCGCAAGCCAGGGAGGGCAAGCAGCTGCTCAGAGACGGAGCCGGGGGTAGGTGAGCCGGACGCAGCGACGCACGCCAGGGTGGTTTACAGCCTCGGAAAAGCAGTGACGACACGGGGAAATGCTTGTATTGCAGCGCAACTAGAATAAAACCGGGACACAAAACTGAATTACATCAGGATCTCAGTGCCCTAAAATAATAGTTGGAAGGGGAAATAGGCCATTATTGTGGCCGAGCGCTGGGGCTGCGTTAACCATCGCTGTGGCTGAATAGCTCCCGCGGATCCTTACTTTGCCACAGTTTCCACCTTTTTTATAATAACCATGAATTACATTACATATTAAAAAATGAGTTTTATTTTAAAAGGGATGATGTAAACTTAAAGTGAAAAATCCGGAAGAACCACCATAGACGTTTTCACCCTTAACCTTCGGAAGTCAACGGAGAGAAGAACATAGTTGTAGGTAAATGTACCTACAACTGGTGACAAGGCAGACTGGGGGCAGTGGGGGCCAACAGTTCGTGGCTATAACCCAGCGCGGATTTAAAGCGAGTAACACACAAATCTGGGCAGCTGCAGTGGCGTTTGACATCCGCAGACACACTAGAGGCCGAGCGCTGTGGCCATCAGACCCACCAGCGTGTCCGTCTCCGGGCCCAGACCTGTCAGTGTGTTTGTGAATACGGATCTGGGTCCGGATACTGCTATCTTTACGGATATTTATGAGTACATATATATACGTATGAATATATGTGTACCTGCATGTGAACAGATTGCTTGCGCTTGTCTATGAAAATATGTGTATCTGAACCACCACTGTGAGGACACAGAAACACATGTAAAGGTGAAAGTGCACAGGAATATGTACATGTTTGTGTTCATTTGCACACATAACAATGTCTTCCCTCAGCGTCCAGCCAGCTAAGTCCAGAAACTAAGCTTTCTCTTAAGGCAGTGACTTCGACTTGACGATGTCATTTACTACTAAATGACACCGTGTAAGAGAGAAACAAAATTGAAAGCCTCAGATCAGAATGATTCTATGGGTCCTGTACGTGTAGATAGAGGCTGTTTAATTTTTCAACTCTTTAAATTTTATACCAATCTGCTTAGGAAAAATCTCTGGTGACTTCAAAGTTTTACGGTGTTAACGCTTTGAAAAGATGCCACACGCATCAGCCAGATGGGAGGAATTCTGTGTGTCTGTGTCCGCCAATGAGGGGAGCACTCCGCTGTACAGATCCACCGGGACTCCGATGAAACTTTTTCAGGATCACTATTTTAACCCAACGGAAGCAACAAACCCCCTAGACTCAAGGAACATTTGAGAAAGGTTCAAACAACAAAAAAGAAGAATCTGCAACAGAACAAATATCTTTTTCGCCTAAACAGCACTAGACGTTACAAAAACCACGATTATATCATCAGGAGCTTTCTTCCTTGCCCACCGGGGGGTCTGTAATTCTGTCATAATTCGTATTTAATTGTTTCATTTGAAGACTATTATCTCATCTCTTCATGACTGTCTTACTCTAGCTGTTTATATTTTTTCCTATTCAAAACGTCATATTCTTCAGATGAAAACATTGAGCTTAGAAAATATTAGTTTTGTCACGAATGACATATGTATACGATTTAACTTTTACCTTAACTTTTTAAGAAAATTAAACTGTAATTCAAAGATGTCTTGTGTCTTAACTCTGGGACTCTCCAGTTTGAATGTTGTAGAACGCACACTGCCCTGGGCGCGCACAGAAACAGTTCCCTTTACAACAAACACTATTAAACACTTTTTTCAGAGTGGGGTGCTAATTACTGTTATAAATATTTTCAAACAGAATAAAAAACGCATACCTTACAAAATCTATAGTTTCCGGAACGTACAAAAGAACCAACATCCCTACTGAGAAGTGAAGGCGACATCAGAATGGCCTTGCTCTTTGGAAAGTAGTCATTTCCAAACCACAATGTGAACATTTTTATACAATGATTTTGTGAACTTCAGAAGGACTATTAACCAAAGCTTTGGCCTTTGTTTAGACCTGACATTGGAAGGAAACTGAGTTTTGATGGAGGGAAGTGACGACCTCTCCCGGCTGCCGAAGGACGTTTGGTTCACAGGGCATTTCCGCGAGCCCTGGAGGCCTGGGCTGCAGGGGAGGTCACGGCACTGATCAGTCCAAATCCTCACTCACATTTAGAAAGCAGCCCCCAGGGGCTGCCTTCTGGGCAGGCGAGCACCGGGGAGCACGAACAGGGGGACCACCTGGTGCGCTGCTGGACGCGCCACAACGGGCCCCCTGGCGGGGCCAGACGGCCGGGGAGCCCTGCCCTAGCGCTGGACGCCTTCCGGGGCATGAACGCTCCCCCCATGGCGACTTCAAGCTGCCGCTGTGCCGCTCGCCTCTGGGGGCTGGCACGCAAGACAAGCGTGGTGTGTGGCATCGCACAGGATGCCTACCGGCCCGTGGCCATGAGGATGCCTACCGGCCCGTGGCCATGAGGATGCCTACCGGCCCGTGGCCATGGGTAACTTCCCCGTATGGACAACAGTAAAAGACAGTCAACGTAATGTGTTAAAAACTTATGACCTCTGTTTTTCACATAATTTATTTAATTGTGAGTTTTTGTAATTTAAGTTTTAATCATGGTCGCATACAACGAGCTCACAAACTCCCAACCGGTTGGCTCTCAGGAGGCAGGTGCAGCCGAGTCTGCACCACTGCGTATCATCCCGCCCCCCACGTCTGCAGCCCCGGCCCCGGGCGTGTAAGAGGGGTGACCGAGAAAGGCGGAGAGGAGAACAAACAAGTGAGCAGAGGCAGGAGGAACCCGAACAGGGGGCAGAAGAAATTCCTCCTTTACAAAAAGCTGTCTCAGGGCACCGGGGGGCTCAGTAGGTTAAGCATCCGACTTTAGCTCAGGTCATGATCTCAAGGTTCATGAGTTCGAGCCCCGCGTCGAGCTCTGTGCTAGCAGCTTGGAGCCTGGAGCTGCTTCAGATTCTGTGTCTCCCTCTCTCTCTGCCCCTCCCCCACTCATGCTGTCTCTCTCTCTCTCCCATAAGAATAAATACACACTAAACAAAAATTTTTAAGCTAACCACTAACAATGTTGAGGAGAAAAGAGATGTTGCATCTAAGTGAGCAAGACACACTCAATGAAAAAAATAAGAGTTCTTAGGAATTAAAAGTAGGATTAAAATGAAAAATTTAGGAGAAAAAGATGACAAAATTGTTAGAAATCAGAACAAAAATCAACAAAATGAAAAAGAGGGCCAAAACAAGAAAAATTAAGTGCTCCCTACAAGAAACAGAATATTCGAGTAGTGACTCTGGGCACCAGAGGTGAGGAGGGGTAATAGGAGGGGTACTTCACCCCCTCTGACCTTTGACTACTGAAAACCCAGACCACAGGTAAGCAAATCAGGGCCACCGTCACCCCACACGGCCGTGCAGACAGGCACGGACTAGTCCTGCTGACCAACTTACAGCTGCCGACAATCACGTGGTGTGGTCTGAGGGGCGTGGCCTCACCTAGAAGTCATCAGACACACTTCAAATGACACAGACAGCTCAGACCCGTTGCCCTAACAAGGCCTCGAATGTCTTTACAAGGGGCCAGAGAGCCTTTATTCAAAGGAATGATTTCTTTGGGTGACACGCAAGGCGCCAGAACGGTCCCTCGGGGCACCTCTGAGGGGAGCGGCAGGCCCGACGGCCCCGACACGCTGCCCCGCGGGATGGCCCGTCGCCCATCGTGGGTTTTCTGCATTTACTGAGGTGAGACATGACGACTGACATCTATAGTCAGAACAAAGCCCATTCTTGCTTTTTCTTATTTTGAAAACAACGAACGCTACCGTCTGACTCCCAGAAAAGACCCAGTGTTGGGGGACATTCCAACAGCAGCCAGAGAAGGTAACAAACGAGCAACCCTGCAAACAAAATGTTTACTCCAGGGCGGCGGACGCTTTAGCTGAGGGAAAACATCCCAATAAAGACGCCTTTCCGAAAGGAGATTTTAAGAAGCCTGCGGAATGAAAACCCCCTTCTGAATGGACTCCCAGGGAGCCCCAGCCTCAGGACAGTCGCCCACTCCATTGTGACATTCCCGCAGTGCGTCATCACATGTTAACGCAGACATCACAATGCGGTGTGAGAGCTCTCTGGGGCCCCCACGGCCTCCCCCTGCCAGCGCCCCCGGGGGTGGGGGGGGCCTCATGGAGAGCTGGTGCAGAGTCCTGCAGGGGTCAGGGCATTCAGGGGTCCGACGTCCACCTGCCGGGCATCCTTGGCCAAGGCCTTGAGCTCCCTGCCTCATCTGTACCATGCGGTAGCTGTGCCGGGGGGAGGAGTAAGAGCGCCAGGCTCGAGCAGGGCATTAAAAGACTGTTTAATTGCAATTTCCCAGCCGTGGAGCTCCTTCGTGAAGTAAAGGGAGTGCTGAGGGAGCCTGTGTGCTAGAACCTTCCTTCTCAGGCTGAAACGCTCCCGGTGCGGAGGGAGGGCAGCAGAGCCTGCGGGGGCGGCACGGCCCGCACGCGTTTCTGTAACTCCCGCTGTTCCCTGCGACCCGGGTGAGAAAATGAGGCGACTTCCTGGGATAAGTGAGCGTGGCGGCCTCGGACTTTCTGCAGAGCCTTAGTGGCAAATGAAGGAAATTATCCCCTGGGTTAATAATGCAGCTACCTCGGAATTCGTTTGGAATAAGAAGAAAGATTGATTAATCCGTGATTAATAAATGGAGCCGTCATGCAGATAAAAGAAGAGGAAATCTTTACTGCAATTATTTTCCCTGAGAGACAGGTGCCGACGCCAGGGTCAGCGGACCTGCTGCAGGTGGCCCAGGAGGAGCAGCCCAAGAAAACACCAAAATCTGAGCACACTGTGCCGCGGATGGAGGGAATATTCTAGACACGCACAAGTGCCATGTCTCTGTCTCTGTCTTCCTCTCCGTCTCTCTCCTCAGTTTTGTTGACATCACCCTCACGTGTTATAAAACGGCGGGATTGTTTTACGTCCACCACAACCGATCCCCCTCGATTATAAGGCCGACATGAAGCTCTCAGGCCTGATCCAAAGATTCTGTGTGTCCCACAAACAGGACGCCCGGCCTTTCTGGGGGATCTCCTCCTGGGCTCCCTCGATTGTGCGTGGGAGCGCGGCAGCCACGAAGCCCCGCTTCATGCCAGCAGGGCTGTGTTTTCATTTGTCCCACCAGAACCCTGCTCAAGGCCCGGCCTCCGTGCACCGCGTGCCCGCGCCAGGACCTGGCTGATGTTGACCTCCGTGACGGCTGGACAGCTGGCAGGAACGAATCATCAAACACTCTTTTTTAACGTTCATTTATTTTTGAGAAAGAGAGACAGAGACAGAGTGTGAGAACAGGAGGGGCAGAAGAGAGAGACACAGAATCCGAAGCTGTCAGCACAGAGCCTGACGCGGGGCTCAAACCCACGAACCGCAAGATCATGACCTGAGCCGAGGTCGGATGCTTAACCGACTGAGCCACCCAGGTGCCCCAATCGCCAGGCACTCTTAATGGTTGGGGTTCCTGTTTGAAAGTGTGGGTTTAAGAGCTCCTTCCTCCCGGGATGGGCCGGAGCGAGAGCCATGGCCCCCTGTGCGCCTGGTTGAAGTCGCTAAGTCACGGAGCAGCGGTGCCTCCGGACAGGTCTCTGCAGAGCCACGCTCCCAGCCCCAGATCTCCTGCAAACCAAGGGGAACAGGGCATCTGCAGGAGGCCAGGGGACCTGGTTCTGGGCCGCGGGCAGAAGGCCAGCCTGGGAGGCACGCTCCCCTCTGGTCCAGAACATCAGCGCCCCGACAGGGCAGCGATGTCGCGGCAGATGTAATGAGCACAGGAAATTGATGGCAGCTCCAACTAAATTACAGCTTAAAAGACAAGGAAGGTCCCCAGAGACGCCACAAAAGGGAACCGCTGACCAGGCCCAGGTGAAATTGAATTGGAAATGGTCCCTGCCTGATTAGCATAACAAAAGTTCCAGTGTTTAAAGGAACAGTCATTCTGTGTAAATGAAAGAGGGTAGAGAAGCCCATCTTCCTATAAACACAGTTATCTGTAAAAGTGTCCCGTCTAAGGCTGAGGTGGACCGTGTCATAAACAACGCCCGCGGGACTCTCTCAAGCAACCTGGCGCCCGTATCTATTCCTAGTCTATTTGGAGGAACTGACCGGCCATTCAAAACTCCCGAATAGCCACACCCGTGTGCGTGCGCGCACACCCACATCTATATGAATATGCCCCCCCCCACTCTACAGAAGACCAAAGGCAGACCTGGCATCATTTACCAACCAACATTGAAACCGCCAGTAATTCAGGGGCACCCGGGGGGCTCAGTCGGTTAAGCATCTGACTTCTGCTCAGGTCACGATCTCACGGTTTATGGGATCGGGAGCCTGGAGCTGCTTCAGGTTCTGTGTCTCCCTCTCTCCCTGCCCACACTCTGTCTCTTTCTTCTCAAAAGTAAACAAACATTCAAAAAAGAAAATGACAGGAATTCAGATAAAGACTTATTGGACATATACAGGAATTCACTTTATACCAGGGATTCAGAGATTAGCCCCACATAGCAAAAAATGTTGACTATTTTTCTTATTATTTAAATGCATTGTAAATGTCAGAACGCGCAGCCACAAGAAAACCAAACCAAACAGGGATCAGAATTAGATCTTTGCAGAAAAAAGCAAAGTGACTTGTCCTCCACTCAGTTTTCTTACAGAATGCCTTGAAGACCCATAACACTGGTGCCCTAACTGTGAGCCCCGGGGGCACGAGTGTGTGCGAGGCGCTCTGCCAGGCAGTTCTCACAACCAGCTTCCAACTGGTATTATTGTGCCCACTCCACAGATAAGGAAACAGAGTCCACAGAAATTAAGTGATTTAACAGGTCAACTGAACCAAACTTGTCTTACGTAGAAATAAATTCAATAAGAGGCGCCTGGATGGCTCAGCTGATTAAGCATCTGACTTCAGTTCAGGTCATGATCTCATAATTTGTGAGTTCGAGCCCCGTGTTGGGCTCTGTGCTGACAGCTCGGAGCCTGGAGCCTGCTTCAGATTCTGTGTCTCCCTCTCTCTCTGCCTCTCCCCCTGCTCGCACTCTGTTTCTCTCTCTCTCTCTCTCTCTCTCTCTCTCTCTCTCTCTCACAAATCAATAAACAGTAAAAAAAGAAAACTTCAAATTTTTGACCCTCTAATTGTTTCAGTTCTGTTTCAAAGTATTTTTTTATTATGTTTTCTTAATTTATTTTTGAGAGACAGAGAGAGACAGCGTGAGCAGGGGAGGGTCAGAGAGAGGGGGAGACACAGAATGTGAAGCAGGCTCCAGGCTCTGAGCTGTCAGCACAGAGCCCAACTCGGGACCCGAACCCACTGACCATGAGATCATGACCTGAGCCGAAGCCGGACGCTCAACCGCCTGAGCCACCCAGGTGCCCCCAGTTCTCTGTTTCAAAGGCTAGAGACACATTATTGTTGAATGCTACCCACATATGAATAGAAAATCGCTCGGAGGGGCACTCACTTCTTAGCCTGCCCAGGAAGCCATGGTCTGGCCGTGAAGACAGCAGTTTCAAATTCATCCTTGCGTCTGCCATCAGCCCAGCGGGGGGCCAGCACCCACCAACTAGCAGCACCAGGCACACTCACAGCTGATGGTCCACGCGTGTTCGGTCCAGGGCCAAGCTCACTGCATCCGTTACACCAGCCGCTCTGACAAGAGCCAGTACGGGAGATGCCACGGGACCCTGTCCACTGAGAAAACTGAGGCTCAGAGACGCTCAGGTAGATCCTCAACGTCACACAGCTTGTGAACTACAGAGCTAACAGAGGAAATGAAATGACTGCTGCTCCCAAGGTAGCCACCATAGAGCGGTGAGCTCCTGACACACGGCTGGTGACACAAAGCACGAATGAGCCCCCACAGACCCTCAGAAGCGCCTCCTGTCCTAAAAGCACCTGGACTGGGCTCGTTCTGCACCGTATGTGACACTCAGCTACATCAAATGTCGCGGCAGTGGCCGCCTAGAAACAAACCACCGACTTCAAAGGTTGCCAGCGTCGCTTATTTACGCTGTATAATCTGCCAGTTACAATTTTATTCTTGTTGACATTAGCTGTGCCTTCCCGCTGCTGTGCCAGAGTTCCACGTTGGCCTTTCTCTAGGTAAGAGTTTAAACAGGTTCTTTTAAACCGTACTTTGGTATTTTACCATCTAAGACAGAAACTAGGCCTTTCCTTCCCGCATACACAGTGAAGACAGGGAAGCAAGGCTGGGTGACAGCTGCAGGGAGGCGACTTCAGTTTGTGACATAAGCAACCAGCTGTACCGGACCGCCCCACGGTGCTTCTAGACCGTGCGGATGTGGTCCCCGAGGGCAACGCCCTCCCTTGGCACTTTCTGTGGTGATGGAAATGTCCCACACCTGCTCCGTCCAAGGCGGTGGTAAGGTGCCAGTGTGGCTCTCTGAGCACCTGGAATGTGGCTCGTGTAATGGAGGAACTGAAGCTGAAATACACTGAATCCGAATTAACTCGATTCTGACGGCCGCCGGCAGCTAGGTACTGACAAAGTGGACGGCACAGCTCACGGGAACACAAAATAGTCTCCAGCGGAGGCTCTTCATGCAAACCCCTCCTCCCTGCGTTCCTGCAGACACAGTCCCTGTGACCGGGGGCCACTGTGCACTCGGTTGTGTGGCTCATCATTCGGTGTCTTCGGTAAAGAATCCATTACGTACGCATTTAAGGGTGACTTGGTAAATGTCTTATATTTGCTTTACTTCTATTTATTCATATTTCAGAGAGAAAGAGACAGAGAGCAAGCAAGGAAGGGGCAGAGAGATGGAGACAGAATGTGAAGCAGGCTCCAGACTCCGAGCCGCGAGCTGTCAGCAGAGAACCCGGTGCAGGGCTCAAACTCACAAGCAGTGAGATCATGACCTGAGCTGAAGTCGGACACTTAACCGACCGAGGCACACAGGTGCCCCAAAAAGATGACTTTTTAAAACACATTGTGCAACTGTGCATCTGGATAAATCCACATGTGAACAGCACCGACGGAGGGTGTGTCCTGCGCCCACCTGTCAGGCGTAGGGGGAGAGGGGGAGGCTGTCAGGCTGCCCCCTCTGTCCACACTCAGAGGCGGCCTCACCGCCGCTCCGGAACCAGGCGCGTCCAGCACGCAGGGCAGGGCGTATGCCCGTCCTGCCCATGAGGCACCTGGTGGACCAGCCTCTGACAACCCCTCAGCTGGGTCGGATCTGGACGCCTGGTCACCGAATCAAACAAGACAAACACAGCTTCTGAGCCCGGCTCGGGGCTTGGTGTGCGCCACTTGCTAATTCTGGCCTCGGGCTCTTGTCCCCATAAGCCCGGCCTTCCCTGCCTCTCAAGACCTGCTCTGGGCTGCCCCGTGTCTGCCGCTGTGTCAGCCCGAGACCCACCAGCCTGCCTGCACCTGCCTGTCCCCACGCTGCCCCTTCGGTCTCGGCCTGGTGGCTCAGCGCCCCCGATCTCCTGGGTGCGTGTTTTCTAAGCCACAAACTGAAATACATAGAGACCCATGATCTGTCAACTTTATCAGACATGTGGATCTATTTATATGCAAAGTCACAGAATGTTTACTTTTTAAATCAACGCAACGGGTTCTTTGTGGAAAATATTAAGTCATATGAAATTACAAGGGCCGGGAATCCTCAGGATGTATAGTGTCTATTCTTACGGTAAGTCTGTTTCTAATTTAGTGTCTTCTATTGAAAACCTTTCTTTCCTCTTTATCCAACCCCGGCAGCTCGTCACCACACCTGGACGCCGGCCACCGCTCCAGGCACCTGCCGCTGGTCCTCCTCTGGCCCGCGGGCCCATCTTCCCCACCAGACCCACCTCCTTCCAAACAGCTTACGGCATCCGCTCACTGCAAGAGTCCACTTCAGAAACTTGGGCTTGCTTTCCGAGCCTTCCATGAATAGTCACTCCAACCTTTCCTACCAAATTTCTTTCCCGCCCTCTGCACACAGGGCCTCCAGCCCACGGAGGCCAGATTTCCTGCCATCCAGAAAGCACACCCCACCCGCCACCGTTAGCGTGGCCCAGAGCCACCCTGACACCACGGCTCCGCCAGCCCTGCAGCCCAGGCGGTCCGTGTTCCTCTCATCGGCAACGTCGTCCCTAACTCACCCTCCGAAACCCTTCCGTGGTTTTTGTGGAGGGGGCCGACAGCACGTGGTTGAGAGCAAGCCCTCTGGACACAAACCGATGGAGCCAAACCCAGCAGAGGCTGAGACCCTCGGTTGGACGATTGCTCAACACTGTCTTTTATCTAGACATCAGGATCAGGGCCGCCTCTTGGGAGAAGGTCCCACCCCGTGACCCATACGACAGGCTCGGCACGGCGCCCGAGGCCACAGGAGGACCAGGGGAGCTCTCCAGACGACTGTGTGGTCAACCCGGCCAGCCCCTGAGCCCTCACTCGTTTCCACAGACCCGGAACGCGGGGAAGCCGGGAACACACGGGCGGGCCATGAGCTGCCGCACTTGGGCCGCACCGCCTCCAACACCATCGCCAAAGCCCATCCGCCTGCGTCCAAGAAGCACCGCCCCGACTTTGGGAGACATCGCAGTTTCCCACCTAAAGACCCGTCCCCACCTTTGGATTTCCGGAGACTGGGAGATCTGGGTCTACTCCGCGTCCCTACATCCGATCCTGGCCCTGGGGACGGCTTCCCCCACAGTGACTGGGGGGCCAGTCCATACTGTCCATCTTCCTGTGGACTCACGCAAGGGTGGGAACAAGACACTAGTCAGGAGCCACAGACAGCCCTGCCCAGGGCCCAGCTTCTCCGGGCAACCTCCTGGGGAGGCAGTCTGCTCTGACCGCCGGCCTCATGCTGGTCTCTGCCATGCGCCTGCGGTTGCTCACAGGCTGAGCCATGTCCCCAAGAATGCGTATCTTCAAGCCCTGACCTCCAGAGCCGTAGGATGTGGCCTTATTTGGGAACAAGGTCACTACAGGTGTAACTGGTGAAGTTGAGGTGACACAGGGTTCAAGTGGCCCTAAGTCACGGATGGTGTCCTTATAAAGGAGGAGGTTTGGACGCGGCAGAAACCACAAGGACCGTCTTGAGGAGCCTGGGTGTGTGAAGCCCCCTTCCCAATGCCCTCAGAGGGAGCAAGGCCCTTGCCACCCACGATTCCAGGCCCGCACCGCCAGGACTGGGAAGGACCAAGGTCTGGGGTGCAGTCCGCCTGGGGGGTCTCTGTCACTGCCCCCGGACACCGGTACTAACCAAGATCTTTAAATACGTCAACAGCCTACCGTCTACGTAACAGACATCCTGAGAAATACAACTCGTGGCCTAGTACTTGGTGTGGCTCTCTTCCTGTTTTTTTCCGAGGCTACAAGGCACCTTATCTCTGAATCTCGTAGGGAATTTAGCCCAGGATGGTGAAGTCAGAGGTGCTCACAAGCATGTGTTACTTTCCATCGGAACGCTGCACCCAAACAATTCATCATAAATCCCCCACGGAGAGTAAAGCGCCCCCCCGCCCCCTACCAGATACTTTAAAACATGATTCCATTCGCAAGTATGTGTGACCAGGCACTGTCCAGAAAGCCGGTTCCCGCGTGCCCCTCTGCTGGCAGGAGAAGCCCCAGGTGGGGGCACCCTGCAGGCGTCCAGAAGTGACAGCGTGCACGTGCGCTGGCGGCCCTGCCTGCTCACCGGCTGCTCAGTGGGAAAATCGCGGCGGATCACTGCCGCAGTTAATCCGCGTTTTTGTAGCTGAAGTCACAATACTTATTCCAGGACGGAGTTGGAGTGAGGGGAGCCTATCTATATCTGTGAACGGATGATATCATTATTTTGGGAAATGAAAGTTTAAGCTCTGTAAAACATGCAATCCCATGGAGATCTCCGCGGAGGAACTTGTGCGCGCAGGTGTTCGACGTGATAAGGTGCGTCACCCTTTATCTGAGCGCTCGCAGGCAAATATTAACATAGCCGTGAATTAAGCTTTTAATCCCTTTTATTATAAATTGAATATCTTTATTTTAACAAACATCAACAATGCGCGTTATTGTGGTCCCAACTATTCATTACTATTCCCCACAGCGCGCCGCTACATGATACGCCACAGTACACGTGCTCCGGGAGCGGCGGCCGCCCGAGCCCTCTGCAGTCTAGCCCGTTCTGCCTCCCTCTGCACAAAGACGCACCCCTGTCGGAAGGAGGGCCCGGCTCCCCCGTGCAGGCAGCCTCGGAACAGGTTTCACGTTGGAAGCGTTTGTTGGAAATGGAGTTTTTCTTTCTCTGGAATATTGAAGGCAAACTGCCTGAGATCAGAACGGCACACCTGAGGGGCTGGTGGGGACGGAGGCCGAGCCAGGGCACCAGGCGGGGCCGGACGGGGGTCCAGACTGGGTCCCACGCGGCAGTGACAGGCGACGAGGTCTAGGGTCACACAGGAGGGGAAAGAGAATACAGCCCCCGACAGTTACAACTTACGCATCAAGCCAGCGCGGCGAGTGTTCCGGGAGCATCTGTGCGCATGCGGCCGGGCCGGGGCCTCCAGGATGCGGGGGGGGGGGGGGGGGGGCGGCCGCAGAGCCTCAACTTCCCGGCCCAGCACCAGAGCAGCGGCAGCAACACGGAGCCATCGGTCAGGACAAAGCCAGGACACGACTCGGTTCTTCACGGGGCCGTGAGGAACGGAGGAGGCCGCCACCGATGGCGGGGACGGGGCAGGTTACAGACCCGAGACCACGCACACCAGCACGGCAGGCCTGCGCCGGGCGATGGAAGAGCCGCAGTGTTTGTCTCACGGGCGACTTCGTGGGTTCTACACCGACTCGCCCTCGACGAGCGAGGAAACCAGACCTACTGCAACTCAGCGGCCCACAGAGGGCGGGGGTGGGATGTGGGGGGGGGTGATGCTCGGTGGCCCCCCCAGAGGACACACTGGGTGTGTGGCGCTGGGTCTATGATGCTCGGCCCCCCCTGCCCCCCGACCCCCGGACACACTGGGTGTGTGACGCTCAGCCGTCCCGCAAAGGGCATGGTCTGTGGTGGTCCCCACACCTCACAAAGTCACTTCCCAGCAACCCACACCCCTCTTCCCACAAGCGATCTTCACGTTGATGTTTTCTTCATTCATCAGGCCTCAAGCACAGTTCTGCTCTTATCCCTCCATGCACGCGTGTACAGATGCACACACACGTACGGACACACGCACGGACACACGCACAGACACCCGCACGGCCCAGGACTCCACAGAACGCAAAGTCGCTGGGAACAGCATGCGGTTTTATCTCGTGTCACACTGTGGCTGCTGGAACCTGCCTCTCCCTGGTCACAGAGGTGACGGGCTGGGAGGTGGACTCTGAGGAGTGGAACAGACGCTCCACGGAAGGCACGGACGAGCGACCCCACCCACACGTGAAGGCGCATCTCCCGGCGAGGCCTGAGGCAGGTCGGGTGACGCTGCTGCTCGAGGGTGGGGACGGACGCCGAGGAGAGCGGGCTGCGGACCTGCGTCTCGCAGGCAGTGCACGGGCTGGACCGTCAACACGCCTCCCCGCTCTCCAGGGTTAAAGAGCCTTAAACATACAGTTCGGGACGGGTCCACGTCCCGCACACGGTGGGTGGAGATGGCAGACAGATGACTGCGACACGTAAAGGCTGCAAATCCAACAGCTTGGAAGGAACCGGAAGGTAAACAAAGACAGGAAATAACCCCCCGAGAGCGTCAGCCCGCAGTCACGTCCGGACAAGCCGCCAGCTCTGCCCTGGCCTCGGTGAGAATCCTATTTTTGTTCCCTGCACATACAGGGACATCACTTCTCCCATTAATATTACTAACCAGAAAGCTGCACGGTTCCAGATGAAACAGAGCGGATGTTTCCCGACGGTATTACCCAGAGGTCTAGTTTAGTCTGTAAAAGACCCAGACTGATGGCGGAAAGCATGTGGTTTGCTTTGAACCCTGTTTATCTGGTTTAAACTGTTCAGAGTCACCTTCGTCCTCCCCCAAAGAGCATTCTGATTATTTATTCCTTCAAATGCTCCCTCCCTAACCTTTCCAGCCTTACACCTGGCACCTCATTATCATCTCCAAAAACGTATTTGCGCGACATCGGAACACAGTCCTCAGGCTCCACCACTGCTGGGAGACGGACGCTGTCCTAGCAACGCGCTCCGGCCGCACGGGGCTCCCCCTGCTCAGCTGCGCCCTGGGGTGGTGGCGCGGGGGTGGGGCAGGGTGACAGAGGCGGGGCCTCCTGTAAGCCACTAGGAGGACGCCTTCTCGAGGAAGCCTGCAATGTGGGGTCAACATCGCTCTGAGAGGCGCTGAAGCATCCTCGACAGGACTCGAGATCGAGGGCTGCTCGTCACGGGAAAGCTGCAACTTCCCTGTCGCTTCACAGGCTCCGGTTTGCAAGCCGAGTCCTCGAGGGCCAGGATTTTGAGCCTTTGCCTGAATCGGGAGGTGCAGGGACAGGGTCCTGGAAATGGCTCTTCACTCGGCTCCTGGCTTCGGCCTGGCAGGTCTCTGTGTATTTATCTCCCACTTGTCTTATTTATTTTTCTTTAAAAAAAAATCAAACTTCTGTGTTAACTGTATGCCTTATCCTTTACCAAGCGGCTCTATCTTAGAATGAACACATATACAGGGTACATTTTTAAAATTGCATACCTTAGGTTCAACTTGAAAAATCAATTTTCATTTGTTAATTAAATTATTAATAACAAATATCTGCTCTTGCCTTGAACTTGTCCTTTCAGTTCATGATGAAAAAATCACTATGAGTTCTTCTCCTGGAAGCTGATGTGGATTGGCCCAAATAAATTCAGCATCAAGACTCCTTCTTGAGGCCCCTGGGGGGCTCCGTCGGTTAAACGTCTGACTTCGGCTCAGGTCATGATCTCATGGTCCATGGGTTTGCGTGTTTGAGCCCCGTGTGGGGCTTAGTGCTGACAGCTCAGAGCCTGGGGCCTGCCTCAGATTCTGGCTCTCCCTCTCTCTGCCCCTCCTCCATGCTCACTCTCTCTCGCTCTCTCTCTCACAAAAGTAAATAAATATTTTAAAAATTTAAAAACAGGCTCCTTGTATTTCTATTTTAACTTCCTAACTTCATAGATGTAAAAGTTATTTATTTTGGCTATGACACTTCATCTCAAAAGAAGTCTTTTATGCTCTACTACTAATTTCTCAAATGCGCCAGGTGCCTTTTCTTATACATTTTCTGTCTTTCCCACTCTGTGGGCCAGAAATTGGAAGGAAAACGGAAGAGCTCTGGAGCCATCTGATGCTGGGAGTCCGTGAAACTGCTTCGTACCGAAGACCCTCAGCTCCCGCCCCTCCAGGGACCAAACCACTCCAGCTGCGGTTCGTGGAATATTCCTCACAACTGCGCCCGGATTAATCACCCACTTCTCACACAAATCCTGCAGCCACAAAAGTCCCCGGGGCACCGAGTCCCGCTTCTCCCCCCACGGGGGCTGCTCTCTGGTGGCTGCGGCCCCCGCGGGAGGGACGGGGCTGTGAGCACGGGCTGCGGAGTCTCCTGCCCGTCTTTGCAGAACTGACTGAACACTTCAAACAGGAGCAATAGTAGTGGAAAAAGCACTGATGGCTCTCACGACATATCCCGAGTTTTGAGAGATGCTGGCTGATGACATACCTCGTCAGACTGCGTGACTTTCAGAAACGGGGGTGCCAAACTGCCTCGACAGGAGAGTTTGCCACAGGGCGTGGAAGGTTTGGGGGCGATCTCCCCTCTGTCCTGCTCTGCAGGGGCCAAACCTCAGGCGGGGAAGACGGGGACCCGTAGACCCCCTCCTGGGTCTGGGGACGGGCCCCGCGATCCGGGAGGAGTGCCGAGTGCCGCGGCAGAGCGGGACCACCAGCAGTAAGGGCGGGCGCCCTGCTGGAGGACGGGACACGCCCCGCCTGGACGAGTCACCCCAGGACAGAGCACTCCACGCCTTTGGGGACACCGGGCTTCTGGCCACAGGGTAGGGACGGGGACTTGGTGTTTAATAGGGGCTGTTTCAGTCGGGGAAGAAGTCCTGGAGACGGACGGTGGTGATGGATGATGGACGTACGACTATGTGAATGCGGTTAACGCCACGGAACTTACACCTAAAAATATGTAAAGTGGTGAAAAGTGTACATTTTATTTATATGTATCTTACCCCAATTTTTTAAGTGATTTAAAAAATCAAAGCAGCCACTGTGCTCTGACATTAGTTGCAAACGTAGCCTTAAAAAGCCACTAACTTGCTTGGGCTTCAGACTGCTCTTCTGTGAAAGGAGTATTTGAGGTTAGTTTATATTATATTTCAAAGCAGCAAAACCTACTTTCCTGGAAAATCTGATACACAAATCCAAAACCTCAGGCTGCTGTTGCCTTTGATCCCTGCCGGGAATCGTTGGCCAAGAACAATTTTTGTGGATCAAACGACCCCAAATGGGCCAAGTCGGAGCTTCTCTGGCACAGCCAGGCACCTCAACACGACCCAAGGGCCTGGCGGACAGGAGTTAAAATCCACCAAGAGTTACTAGTCAATCTCCTCAACTTCTAAACGTTTATGAATCCTAGTTTATTCCATCTGAGAGACGGCAAACATCTAACAAGAAACTACACCCGTGAATAGAGGCCCATGCCCAAGGCCCGCATGCTGGGCCTCGGGCTGTCCCAGGGCACATCAGGATTGCAGTGGTGACTTCTGGAATCATCTGCCGATGCCCAGCTGCCCAACCAACCCATGTACCACACAGACGCGTCCGCCCTGTGTGCAGGCACTTTGCTGACCAGCAGACATCCCTGGCCCCCAGCTCTGTGGGCACTGTAGGGACGTGCCCTTCCTGACCCCCTGTGTTGGGGAGGGTCCATAATCAGTTGCAGCCAATGGATTGTGAGTGGAAATCACACATGTCACTTCTGGCCTGAAGCACAGACCACTGGAGGGAAAGAGACAGCGCAGGACCCCAACTGGCCCTTGGGCGGCCGTTGTGGTTTCTGGCTGCTGAGTTCTGGGGGCTGTGGTTTTCTTCACAAAACTTAGCTTGTCCTGACTACCTACCACTTTATGCCCAGCGCCTAGTACCTAGCACCCACCCAAGATGGGCCAAATGAAAAAACAAGATATATACACATGCACACATCATAATAAAATAAATTCTATGACAAGCCCATACTGATGAGCAAATTGTCACCACCCTGGACAACATGTGGCCCCTATTCACAAGTCTTTGAAGCATCTGTCCTCAGAGTCCAGCTGTTCTGTCCCACTCCCTGTCCCTGCGTTCGCCTTACCACTGTGAGCGCCACCTGACAGCCTCACCTTTGTCAAAAGTCTGGGAGGGAAGAGCAGAAACCAAGGCGCTCAGGTAGGTGGCGAGTCTGGCTCCGAAGACGCTGGGAGGGTGAGCCTTGATGCAGGAGCGCAGCCTGGGGCCCAAAGGACCGGGGCAGGTCGGGCGGACTCTAAACAGACTCATTAGTCAGAGTCATCCGTGGAGTTGAATCTGTTACTTATTTTTAGCATCCAAACTGGTGATGGGAAGCAGGACAGTTGTGACAGGCAGCGTCTGCAGAGTCAGAACACAGCCCAGCGGTTTCTAGAAATTGCTGCCTGCTTGGTTAAAATGACGTTTATCCTAACACGGACTCTTGAGGTCGTCAGCCCAACGCAGCCGAGACCGGATGAAGGTGTTTGGTGCCGAGCGGGCGCGTGGGCACGGCTTGCTGAAATGAAGATGAACAGCCCCGCGATGACGGGCCCAGGCTGCTCTCCGCAGCCCTCCCTCGCGGAGCAGAATTAATTAGAACTCACGCGCTAAATAAACCACCACAGGAGATTATCTCCCTGCATAATTGAATTGTGAACTCTGATGCTTATGAGCTCAACTGCCTTAAATTAATGAGCCCTGTCTGGTGGGACCCCAGGCCTGTCTTCGCGTGGAAATCATAACCCTCCTCGGCTGCAGGCCTTTCACGGCACGAGGCCTGCTGTTTGCCGCACTGACCCACTTTCTCTCCTAAGAATTCAAAGTCTGCTTCCCAGGGCCCTCTGCGCACGTGAACACACGAGATTCTATCAGAGGGATGACTAGTGTGCTCTTAATCATCTTGTAGGACTCAGAGATAGCTTTTATTGATTTATCCTTAACCTTTGCATATGTGAGAGTAATCCAGCCTAGGCTCAATGATATGTGCTCAATTTAAAAAAAATGCCAGTGATGACGCTTATTCCAAACCTGCCCCAGGGTGTCTGGTGGCTCATCGGTTTGAGCCTAGGCTGGACGACTCTCACATATGCAAAGGTTAAGGATAAATCAATAAAAGCTATCTCTGTGTTTTACTCCAATCTGAGTCCTACAAGATGATTAAGAACACGCTAGTCCTCTCTCTAATAGAATCCTGTGTGTTCTTCATGCACAGAGGGGTCCGGAGAAGCAGACTTTTAAGTCTTAGGATTCTTGATCTCGGCTCCGGTTGTGGGAGGGTGTTTAAGAGTCTCTCTTCCCCTACCCCCTGCTCACTCTCCCTCTCAAGCAAGTAAAAGAAAAAAAAATTTTAATTAAAAAAATATTGCCCCTTTATACGACCTCAGTGTCAGTAGGGCAGCAAACTTCCTTTGTTGAATCCCATAATCAGTTCTAGGAGGGCAGACACAAGAATGCTTTTGAACTCATATTTTTGGAAGAGCCACGTGTATGCATGCGTTCTCCCCCTTTCCGTCCCCCGGGAAACTGAAAAGCAAGAATTACCGTCCCTAACACGGACTTGATATATTCCAGAATGAAGCGGGACATGACCGATACTCATCACCATTACTCAGCTGACTCATCATTAAGGACCTCATGCAGCAAACTAAATCACCGTTATCTCTGAGAGCATTTTACAACCAGTGTCTCGGAAGGTAGATGACTTATTTTCAAGTTACTATAGCGGTAATTTACTTTTTTCCCTAATGGTGCTGATGAGCACCTGCTATAAAAGGGTTTTTTCCAGCCTAAATAATTGCAACCATGATTAACTCCATTCAAATTTCAAAGCCTTAATCAATGGCCAGTGGGCACCAGGACTCACTGTAATGGAGCGTGCCTGGTGGCCTCCGGAGGCGGCATGTCCTCCCGCTGCCCCAGAGGCGCCCTCTGATCGGGACCAGATGAGGGACGGACACGGAGAGAAAGGGGTGGAGGAACGAAGCCTGCCTTGGGAGAGGTGACGCGTCGGGCTCTGTCCCCAGGTGACACTCCCCCCCCAGCTGGGGCAAAGGCCATCGCGCACGCCCCCACGCGGAGGGGCCGGAACCTTCCCCGCTCGAACCCTGCGGTTATGAGGGGGAGGCAGCGGCCAGAATCTCAGGCCCCAGGCCTGGCCCGGGAGCCCTGCCTTCTGTGCCGCGAGGGCCATGCCAGCCACACTCTCTGGTCTGGGCCTCCTGCCCCCACCGGTGGCTTTCCCCTCGTGACGGGAAGCGACAGTTCCATCTTATCCACCAACCAACACACGTTTCCGGGTAACACTGTTCCTGACGGCATCTGAACCAGCACACGGGGCGAGGCGTACGCAGGTTTCCGTACATAGTCACACATGTATGCCCTAGCGTACTGTGTATATGCACGTGTAAATACACACGTCATTACACACACGTGAAAAACACGTATGCGCACATCTCCACAGAACTGAACTCCCCACAGGGCAGTTAGGCCCCGAGTGGCCCACTGCTTCCGTCTCCGGACTCAGCCACTCACGGAGGTTGGTGCCTTTGCTGTCCCTGGATGACAGTTTCGTCATACACTAAATGCAAGTGATAAAACCGCCTTCCTCTGAAGCGTACGGGGAGGGTTCACAACAAGGTGTGGGAAGGGCTCAATGGCACGTGTAAGAGGCGAGCACCAAGCACGCCCGCCTGTGAACACGGGGCAGACGGTAGGACCCCGCGTGCCCCACCTCAGAAGATAAGGGCCTGCTCCCGGACACAGGAGGCCGCGCCCCCAGCCACCTGCCCTTCTGGGGAGCGGCCTTGTCCAGGAAGAGCCGCCTCACCCATGCTCACCCTCTGGATACCGCCCGCATGAAAGGTGGCCCGCGCAGGCCACAAAGGCGCGGCCTTCTGGCCCAAACTCAGGAAAGCTCGAAAGGCCACACAGGTTCAGAAGCGCCCCGTGGGGCCAGCCAGGGCCTCCGCTGCGGCCACGGCCAGCCCGGTCTCTAGTTGGCCCCCCACGTCTCCCCACGTCTCCCCTCTCACCGTCAGCTGTAGGCCTCCTGCACTCGCCCACACAGACGTCCTGCCTGCTGGCCAGGGAACCAGCCCCCACGGTCAACCCAGGCTGACTGAGGACACAGCTGGGGCTGCCGTGACAGAGGACAACAGACTGGGCAGCGGCAGTCACACACGTTTACCTCTCTCAGCTCCGGAAGCTGAACGGATGCTGCCTCTGCTTAGATTTCACCGCCCTCAGGAATCGGGCGCCCACCTCCCCTGGGACGACGCAGTCTGCAGGGCACGTGCGGGTGATTTCAGCAGCGCGTGAACAAGTGACAAGACAAGAAAACTGAGTGAGTGCCTCAAACCCATGACGGCACTCATGGTACCGCGCACTCAAACGCTAAAGCAGTCATCTCAAAGACAGTCGTGTAAATTTTTAAACAGACGGCTGCCTTCTCGCTGGTTCCCACGGGGCAGGCGGAGGGAGGGGGAGGCTCTCTCTCTCTCATATGGGCACTAATCCCATCACATCACGGGGCCCCACCCACCCTCAGGACCTAATGACCCCCCCAGGCCCCACCCCCCAACACCATCACCTGGGGGCAGGGCCACAATATTCAGCCTACAGCAGGCTCCTGCTGTCATTACAGGCAGCTGACTAAGAAGAGGGCGTAGATGGAGAAATTGTAAGTGTTTAGTGAAAGAAGCGGAAGGTCTGGCTCAGAAATTCTGATTCAAACTTTCACATAAAAATCAAGGGGCGCCTGGGGGGCTCAGTCTGTTAAGCATCTGCCTCTTGATTTCAGCTTAGGTCATGATCCCAGGGTCGTGGGATCAAGCCCCACATCAGGCTCTGTGCTGAGCATGGAGCCTGCTTGTCTGTCTGTCTTTCTCTCTGTGTTTTGTTCCCTCCCTCTTGTTCTCCCCCACTGCCCCTCTCCTCTGCTCGCGCTCTCTAAAATAAAAAAATATATTTAAAAAAATATATATATATATTAATAAAAACCAAGTCTCCACGACAAGAACGTCCGGGCCGCGGAGGAGACCCCCAGGCAGGGGACGCCCGCTGCTCTGCGACGCAGCAGCCCCCGAGCAGGGCTGCCAGATTCGGCAGGGGAAGCCCGGGACACCTGGCTAAATCTGGATTTCGGACAGACAAGTAACAGTGTCCCCACAGGACCCCCGTGTGCTGACAAATTATCCGCTGTTTCTCTGAAATCCGGGTCTGCCTGGGAGCCCCGCGGGTAACGGCGGATTAGATGCGGTCAATACCGCTCTCGAGAGGCGGCGGAGCCCTCGGTGCCTACAGGCCGCCGCCGCCGGCTTTGCTTGGCTCCGCGGCAGGGCCAGGAAACGAGCCATCCGCGGGGCTCACTCCAGAAAGGGGGAAAAAAACAGGGCCCTCGGGCTCTGCTTATGTTCAACCTGCAACTGTGCCATCAGCAAATTAAAATCAATTGAAATCAATTTAGCCGAGATCAAGTCCCCCTCCCGGGCTGCGGCTCGTCGAGGCGCGAGCAGCTCCCGGCGCTGACACAGGTGCTTGTAAATTAATTAGCTGAAACACACCTTCCCCGAAGCTCCCAGCGCTCCCTGGCAGGGAGCCATCCTGGTCCCACGAGCTGATCAGCGTCTGTAAATATTGAGATTTGATAAAGTAGGCGCCGCTCTGGCAGCAGATGGCTGGGGACGATCTGTTGACACTGCCGGCGCTGCCTCGCTGGGAACACGACCCCGGGCCCCTCTGGGAGCCGCTGGAGGACCCCGGCCCCTCTGCAGCGATTTGCCTCCTAATTGAAAATCCTTATTCCCAGATGGAGCCGAGCGCGCCGCTCCAGGCGAGGCTCAGCGCTGCTTGACTGTTGATACACGGGTAATTGCTTTCAGTGATGCAGGTTAAATGTGACATTTAGTGCTTAATAAAAATTACCGAGGCCAAAGCCGTTTATCATCTCCTACACTTTGGGTTGTCACTTCTAAGGGGATTCTCAAAATTCATTTGAATTCTTGAGAAGGAGACAGGCGACTCTAATGCAAAGTCGTTGCCGAGACATCTTGATTTGTTGGGGATTCCTTCCCTCCCTCCCTCCCTCTCCCCTTCCCTCCCTCCCTCCCCCTCCCCTTCCCTCCCTCCCTCCCCGCTTCCTTCGTTCCCCCTCCCTCTCCCCTCCTTCCTTTCCCGACTCCTTCTCCCTCCCCTTCCCTCCTGCCTTCTTTCCCTCTCCCTCCTTCCCTCTCTCCTTCCTTTCTTATTTCCTTCCTTCCCTTCCCTCCCCTGCCTCTCTCTCCCTTCCCCCTCCCTCATTCCCTCCCTGTCCTCCTTCCTAATACTTTTAAAAGATGTCAAAAAATACATAGTCCAAATTTACCTCTCGACCCCTGAGCCTCTCCTCCTTCGTACTTAGCGCGCTGGTGAGTGATGCACACTCCGCTGCTGTTGTGCACACGGCACCTACAGCAGACGCACCCCTGCGCCTCGCACGAGGGGCGTGGAGCCGGAAGTCACGCCCTCCGAACAACATAAAGAAGGAAAGCTGGAGGGAAAAAGACCGTGTTGGCCTCACTTGATATCGACCACCAATGACTTTAAACAGGAAAAGAGGACGTGTTACTTAGATCAAGAGCTGGGGGCTCCTCCCCGTGATTCCTCCTCGCTAACCACGGAGACCACTGAAGAGCTGGCTTTGGGAGAAGCCACCTTCCCCAAAGAAGGGCCCAGAAAAGAGCTCCTCTGAGCTCATACAGGCTTTCTCGGCAGACCTGCTTCCAGAACGTGCCGGGGATCCTGACGGGCGGTGACAATCCAGAGCTTTGCGCTTCCCGGTGGCAGAAACCTGGAAACACCTATCACACCGAACCTCCCATTTACCCGCTGGTCCCGAGTTTCCAGTTTCCTCCATCCCTTCCCCTAAACGGTGCATCACATTTAAGTCCGGCACCGTGGCCTACATGTCTGCACCCCCAGATCTGTGTGGAGACCCCACCCACAGTGTGGTGGTGCAGGGGGGCCCACGCCTGGTGCTTCGGGCAGGGGTGAGTCCCTGCGTGCCATCGACCGGCGCTCTGAATGAAGGAGACCTGGAGCGCCGCCATGGCCCCTTCCGCAGCAAGGACAGGGCGAGCGGCCGCTGGCGGCACACCGGGAAGACACCCCCCCAGAACCCAGCCACGCCGGCCCCCGATCTCCAGCCTCCAGATGCGAGACCGCAGACTTCGGCAGTTCAAGCAGCCCAGTCCGCGCTGCGTCGTTACAGCGGCCCGAGCGACAAACGCATCAAGGACAGCTGATTTTGTCCTACTACGTTTGTCAGCCCGGAGGTCCCTGGAAAGGACACGGCAGGAGGCAAGAGCTGGGACTCCCCAAAGCAGGACTGAAATCCACGTCAGCAACGCAGTTCACATGCGTTTGCTTTGTTTTTCAAGCCCCGTTTTCCACTTGGATTAAAAAGAAAAGGGACACAGGGCCATTGGAGAAGATGTGGAAAGTTCCAGAAAGTACAAAAAGGAAACAAAACTACTGTCCTTGGCCGCACCTAACCTCAGCTCCTCGTCCAGGTGGGCAGGGGGAGAGCAGGGACGTTTGGGACGCGGCGCTGAGCATCGGCCTCCCGGCTTCGTGCTGCTGCTTCTTCATGCTCTTTGCTCCGCTGGGACGTTTGTCGTGCACATTTTGCGATGCCTTTTCATGTTCCAAACAGTAATTTCTAACGGCTGGACAGCGTAGCACTTTCTGGATGTCACAGCTCACATGTTCTAAAGTGAGTGTTTAGGCTGTTCTTAATTTTTAACAATTAGAACACGCTGACTGCATTCCTGTATCAACAGTGTGCAAATTATAGATTCTCCTCTTATGATAGATTCCATGATAAGACATCGGTAGGTCAAAAGGCAACACACATTTATACTTTATACGACTCCTGAGGTCAGACTACACTCCAGAACGCTCACTGCCTTCAGCCCGACCCTCCTGCGGTGCCCCTCTCCGCCCCTTCTCCGCGCCGGCAACGCCCACGCTCTCTTTGCCAGCTGAGCAGATGAGGCGCCATCCTCCGGTAACGAGAGCTGCGTTAGCTGCTGGAGAAACGGAACCTTCTGAGGGAGACGCCCGCCATTTGTACTTCGGCTTCTCCACGTTGTCTTCGGGTTTTCTACCAGGTTACGTTACTTCCTCGCCCTGCGATCCCTGTATGCGGGGGACAAAATACGCCACGGCTTCACCTTTGTTGCAAATATTTTCACCTGGTCTGTCATTTATGTTAATTTGCATGTATTTTGAGAAAAACAGAACTATTTCTTTTTTGTTATTGTCAAATCTCTCAAAATTACTTTGCTTCCTTTAGTGTTAAAAAAAAAAAGCCTCCGCATCCGAAGATTATATAGTCATTTGTTTTTCCTTTTTCTTACTGAATGATTTAATTATTTTACATTTAATCATTCGCTGCATTGTTTACTGTAAATGGTATATGAAGTTCGGTAATTAACTTTTTGCCTCCGAACAGTTAACCAACTACTTCAGCGGCCCATAGAGAATACGCCTCTCCCTTCCCGCTGACGGAAGTTGTACCTTTAGCATGTACTAACTATATATTTGAGTCCACTTGGCAGTTCTCATTTTTGGCTTTTGATCTGCCCATCTGCTCTCATGCAGCAAAACCCCATCGCGAGCGTTACAGCTTTATAATCTGTGTGAAGAGCTGATGGTGCTGATATTTCATGGGTTTCTGTACGTTTTTCGGGTTTTACAATTTGATTTCAAGTGATCTCTACACCCAACGTGGGGCTCAGACTTAGAACCTCAAGATCAAGAACGGTCGACCTCTCATGTCCTAAGGAAAAGCCCATTGGGTCTTACAGGAACCGCCTTCGCCCTTCTCAAGTCACTGTGAGCAAGCATGACACCTGTGCGGTGTCAGGTCCCTCCCGCTGGGACAGGCGTGTCCCTCCAATCACTGAGACGTTTTTTTTGTGTTCTTTTGTCTCACAGCAGAGTTACAATTTCTTCAGGTAGATCCTATGCAGTCCTTGCCGTGCCAGCTCCCAGGTCAACTTCCGCAGCCGTGGCTGTGGGGGCAGGACGTCCTCCCGCTGTGCTGACGGCCGCTGGTGTGGAAGAAGGCTCTCCACGTCTCAACAGTTAGTCTGTGCCCGGCTCCCTGACCTACTCAGTCATCATGCCAAGAGTCCTCCATTGGTTCTCTGGGGTTTTCTAGGTGATCTTAACCTGAAATGACGACATTATCTTCTCTATCTTGACACTGTCGGCCTCTTTCCTCCTCCGGCCCTGCCTCACCGGCCGGAACCCCTGGGACAAAGCTAAACACGCGCGGTGCTGGTGGGCTGCGTGTGTCCGCGTGATCTCAGCAGTGATGCGAGGCCCACTGGGTGGTGAAAAGACGCGTTTTCCGTGGTGACGAGTGACCCTTCCATTCCCCGTCTGCACATCTCCAAAACGCCTTCCGTATTATCTCCACGCCTCCTACCCAAAGTTTTTTTTTATAGAAAACCCCCGTATTTTGTTTCTGACTCTACTCATTCGCTTGTTACTTCACTCACTCACTGAGTATTCTATTTTCATTTGGCTAAATCTAATTTATTGCAAAAAAAACCCCACATCTGGTCTAGATTCATTATCTTGCAGAAACCGTCTCTGCCCTGAACCTGGGCTCCTCTGGGCTCCCAGGACAGCCCGTGCACATTCCTAAAACCCACCCACTGCTCTGTGCCCTGGCTCATCTCCAAAGGCGGCCCATGGCCATGCCTCCTGGGCTGGACCCCTCACATTGAGTCTGGGTTGGACCTGAGTTCCATGAACCAGCAGAATGCGCTAGAATGACACTGCTAGGTTCCGGCCTCGCTGCTGAGAGGACCAGCACGTCCGGCCCTCTTCTTGGAACACAGTGTGTGGAAGTTCCCAACCACTGAGTAAACAGTCACCTCCTACCGGAAAGACCAGGGACTCCATATGGGCATCACGTGGAGAGGGCAGGCCCCGCATCCCAGCATCGATGTTTAGGACGTAATGACGCCAACGCCTTCTGACTGCGACCACACGAATGGCTCCAAGTGAGCCCTACGGAGGGATTCCTCCCACCCCGGCAGAGCCGGTCCACCTGCAGGAGCAGGGAGGGGGCCGCGGTCTGGGTTGATTACCTGGCAAGAGGTCACCGAGCACTTGGGGTCTCACAGATTTACTCCCCGATCTCCCCAAATGAGCTGAAAGCCCCTTGGAAACCTGAGCCAGCTGTGTATCCCTGCAGCTGTGCTGGGTTCCCATATGGGACGGGGGTGACAGAAAGCTCAGCCCCGTCAACCTAGAGCTATTTATTTAGGAGAAAAGCTAAAATGGGTGTTCATTTCACAATCTGTCGAATTAAAACCAGGATCACAGTTGACATGACTCTTCGGATTTATCAAAGATTCGTGAAACCATTAATACTGGCTGTTTCCATTCAATTCTGCAATCTATTCCTACATCCTACTTAGATTATAAATTTTACCCAGTGTATAAACCTCATAACCAACTTGGCTTACAGATTGTTGTAAAACTTGAGTGAACTCAGGGATGTAAACGTCAGCAAATCGCCCACCTCCGACACACGCCAGGAGCGCCCCTCGGGTCGCCACAAGATCAAACACCCTTACGTTGCCGGAGGCGCTCAGAAAACAGGAAGATCTATGCCAGAGCCTCAGGCTCGGAGACGTCACAGCCTGGCCCGGAGACAGGTGTGCGGCCACCCACGGTGGGACGCAATGGATCTGTGAGAGGTGCAGTGAAGACTTAGGAGAGGGAAGGAGATGGATGAGGGAAGAAGGGGGGGCAGTGACATGTAACTCAGCCGTAAACAATAAGCAGTCTGGGACACTTGCAGGTGGGAAGAGGGCATTCCACATGGGGACATGGCCTCGCAAAGAGAGGATGGGCACACAGCAGGTGTCCAGGTCCGTGGGGAAGTCCACAGGTTCAAGTCCTCAGGAAGAGGTGCTGAGTTGCAGGATTTAGAGTAATAAACAGTGTGTTATTTTATTGGGAAAACGATATGAAGTTGGGAAGTTGCCAGGTCAAAGGGAACCGGCCCGAGCTGAGACACTGCCTTCCTGGGCAGTGGAGGTAGCCTATATTGGTTACATATGTGCCCTCCAGTCCCGCAGCGGAACTAAAGGTGATCATGGAATCCTCAGATTTCCGAGCAGCAGGGAAAGGGAGACCACGTAGGACAGACTCACGCACGTCAAGCTAATTAAACTGATATTCATCCAGTAAACAGTGGACGCGGCGAGCCAGATGTTAGCTATTGAAGTACAGTGGGACTTGGCAGAGGGCTACAGCCTCGGGCCCCTGCACGCGCCCTGCCGCACTGGCCACCCCCAAGCCCCCAGGGTGACCCCTGGCTGACAGGGTACACGTCCCATGCGTAAGGGCCGAGGCTTATTCTGTCCGCTTACACCCGCGGCATACGAGTTATTAAACATCTTGAATTTGACTCTCGTGCTACAGACTGTTTGTGTTCCCCAGAATTCACACATCAAACTGTGACGTGATGGTATCTGTTAGGTCCTGTGGGTGAAACGCTCACGACTGGGATTAGTGCTCTTAAGAGACGAGACACGGAGAGAGATGATCTCTTCGTCTCCACCAAGTGAGGACACAAGGAGAGGGTGGCCCTCTGGGACGAGGAAGAGAGCCCTCCCCAGACACCCAATCGGCCAGGCCTGGCTCTTCAATTTATGCCGTTGACAAGCAGCCAATCTGTGCTATTTTGTTACAGCACCCAGAGCTGGCGCACCCCGGAAAACCCATGCCTGACTGGTCCAAGGAAGCCCCCCAACAAAACAGCTTCAACTTCCAGAGAGCCACGTAGGGTCGGAAGGGACAAACAATCCCAGGAACGGTGTTAGGAAAGCAAGGTCCCTGGCTGCCCGCGTTGAAGGTTAGAGCAGCCGGGACGGACCAGCTCAGGGCCACCAGGCCGCCCCCGGCGAAACGGAGCAGCCCTACCCCACGGGCCCGGCGCCCTGGTTGACCGTGGTGTTCGATCCTCCACAAAAGGAATTCAAAGCACTCCGCCTTGGGGCGCCTGGGTGGCTCCGTGGGTTAAGCCTCTGACTCTTGAACTCAGCTCAGGTCATGAGCTCCTGGGTTCACTTAATTTTTAATAAACTTAAAAAAAAAAAGCACTCCACCTCCTGAGAAGTCCTCTTCCAAACCACACGCATCCCCTGGAGAGCCACACCCAGAAAAGTAAGGGACCGCCGACACGCATCCCGGTGACGGGAGCCGTCCTCGCCAGCCACCTCCCCCGATGTCGCACGGCTCCCACATCCTGGAACACACACGGGCCCCTCCTGGCCGTAGCAGGGGACCCTGGGCCCTCCAGGGCGAGCCAGACGCGGCGCACATTTAACTCTCCCTGGGGCTCAACGGCAGGGGAGGAGCTGGAGGAGCTGCCCGCCTGGGGACGCCCCCGGCCGGGTGGGCGCCGTGCCTGGAGGAGGATGCGGGCCTATCCTGGCATTTTCACAGGACGCACAGCAAGGCCTCCAGGCGCGAGCAGCGAGTGTCTGCGGGTCGACGGGCATCCGGGTCACTTCAGGTGTGCGGACTCCGCCTCGCCAGCCAGACGGGGCTCTCGGCGGCTGCGGCCTCTGCTTCCCCCCGACAGTCTGTGCCTGATACGGGTCCCGGTCAGAGTGGAGCGGGTGACGGATTCAGGGCCGCAGGGGTCCGAGGCGGAAATCACTGAGCTGCGAAGCAGAGCGAGCCTCGCAGAGCTGCACCAAACACAGCTCCTTGTCTCAAGTTTGGTGTCTGCATTTTCTCGAAATCGTGAAGCAGACGCTTAAAGAGGCCGCTTGCAGGCCCCCCTCTCCCGGCGGCTTCCCCCTCTCCCCTCGGTGCCCTTCCGCAAGCAGACGGCGTATCAGCAGCCCCTCGGGGGAAAATAACTTTGAAAACCTGTATAGTGGATGCTAAATGACTTAATGGATAATAAAATGGCTTGTGCTTCAGAGACTGCTATTTAAAGACCAACTTGACATTTTATGTAAAGTGAACACTAGTTTTATAGAATCCCGGGACCTCCCCCGGCTTCCCTGCCAAACCTGCTACTTCTGGAGGATGTACTTCTCCCGAGTGAGTTGGATGCCACTCCTGAGACTCACGAAGACTTGAGGACGGTTGCTCTTTTTAACCACCCCGACGCGGGTAGAAGAAGAGAAGGGGCGTCTCCAGCTCCACAAGGTGCCCAAACCAGACGCTGAAACTGGGGAAGACAGACCCTGTGTATTTGCGTGCGCTGCAGACTGAGGCGGAACCTGAACTGGGGGCCGCCTGGGGCCTCACTGGTGCCCCCACAAGAGCCCGGAGCTAACCCCAACACTGTCCCCTCCGACGCAGCGCCATCACCCCCAGCCCCGCCTCCTGGGCACCGGGTCCTCGGCGCTCTCCGCTTCCACGCTGCTCCTTGAAGCCGCACCTGAGCCCCCGCCGGGCTGCTGCCGGGGCTCCCCGGCTCTCTCTCTG
This sequence comes from Mungos mungo, assembly GCA_004023785.1. Classification (NCBI taxonomy): domain Eukaryota; kingdom Metazoa; phylum Chordata; class Mammalia; order Carnivora; family Herpestidae; genus Mungos; species Mungos mungo. Next base: position 33,943 of record PISW01012083.1, read on the forward strand.
CCTCTGCTCCTGCCCCGCTCGTTCTGCTCCCCAACTGGCTGCAGACCCTCCTTCTAAAGTAAGCTCTCCCCACGGGCGCCTGGTGGCTCTGTCGTTACAGTGAGGCTCTTGATCTGGGGTTAAGTTTCAACTTTTAAATAGAGATTATTTAAAAGTAAAATCTTTTATTTTAAAGTATTTATTTTTTATTTATTTATTTTGAGAGAGAGAGTGTGAGCACGTGCACACAAGTGGGGGAGGGGCAGAGAGAGAGAGAGAGAGAGAGAGAGAGAGAGAGAGAGAGAGAAACCCAAGCAGGCTCTGCGCTGACATCAAATCTGATGCAGGACTCAAACCCATGAAACATGACATCATGTCCTGAGCCGAAGTCAAATGCTCAGCCAACTGAGCCACCCAAGCACCCCAAAAGTAACATCTTTTAAAAATAAATACCTTTCAGGGCACCTGGGTGGCTCAGTCAGTTAAGCATCCAACTTCGGCTCAGGTCATGATCTCACAGTTCGTGGGTTTGAGCCCCGCATCGGGCTCTGTGCTGATAGCTCAGCTGGAGCCTGCTTCCAATTCTGTGTCTCCCTCTATCTCTCTGACCATCCCCTCCCAGTGTCTCTCTCTGTCTCTCAAAAATAAATAAAAAACATTTAAAAAAAATTTTTAATAAAAATTTTAAAAAATCAGTACTTTTCTAAAGGAGAGCCCTCCTCAGATGAACTCCTCCGACAGGTCCCACGCCCTCTACGGAGCCTGGCCGCTTGGCAGGAGAGCCGAGGCTCCCCTGGTCCGGCCTCAGTCTGCTTTCTCGACCCACTCTGCAGCCGGAGCATGGTGATGGGCACTGCCCCTCTGGCGGACAGAGCTCTGACCTTCTGGGGTCCTCTCCACGCCCTGCCACCCAGCATGGCCGCTGCACACACCCCGGCCACGGGACAGAGTGGAGGCCGGCCAGGACCACACCAGGACCCACACCAGGACCCGGCGCCGGCCCCGCCCCGGCCCCCCTTCTTCCAGCCTGACAGCGGAGATGACATCTGAGCAGAGGGGTCTTCTTACAGCCGCGTGGCGGCCAGCCATGGGGACGAAGGTCAGCAGGCTGAGTCGCTGATGGGCCTTCCAACAGCTGGCGGGTGCTGAGAGCTGCCTGTCTTCAGACGTCTTACCCTGGGAGGAAGGGCAGCCCCACGTGGCTTGGCCATTTCGTGCAGCCACGTAGCACCCCACCCGCCCACAGGCCGTGCGGCTCCTGCCGGACATCTGCGCCTCCTTGGCCCTGCTCCAGTGGGCCCAAGTTCCCCTCCTCCCCTCCCAGCACCCTCCAAGGCAGCTGCCCCCCGCCGCACCCTCCAAGGCAGCTGCCCCCCCC
>PISW01012084.1:0-35235 GCA_004023785.1 Mungos mungo
GGGGAGGGGGTGTGTAGTGAGAGGGGAAGTTCTGGCCTCTGTGGGGTCTTCAGACCTTCCCAGGCTTTAGCAGGGCGCTGATCTGGGCATGGCACACATACCCCCTTAGGGAAGTCTTCTCTCCCTGTCTCTTCCCTGTCTCTTGGGGCTTCTTCTTGTCCAGTGTTAGAAGCCTCACCTCCTCCCAGGCACGCAGGGCAGGCTTCCCTGTTCTGTACCTCTAAACCTACCCTGTCACCTTGGGCCTGACCTCAAGAATGAATCCGAGCCAGCCAGGACTCTTCTCCAAGTAGAGACACACCCAGAGGTCAAGCAGAGTCCCTGGAGCCCCCCTCCTCCTCCTCTTCTGGCACAGGGCTGCTGGGTCTTCCAAGAGGGTCTTTCTCTGACTCGGGAGCACAAGGCTCCTGCCCCATTGTTGCCTCTACTCTCCCCCCAGACCCCAGGAATCTAGGCCTGTCTCCACTCCACATAGGCTAGTGGGGCGGAGAATGGGAGGCCCCAAGTTGGCCCCAAAGGAGACACTGGTGAGTTCTGTGTGCCTTGAAAGAGGAGCAGAACCGGTACACACACCGCTGGTAGAGGCAGAGGCTCTGGGGCAGGAGGCCAGGGTCCTGGTGTGCAGAGGACAGAGAAGGGGCCGTTACGGGCCTTGAGCCACCTGCTCAAGACCCATTTTTCTTGCCCACCATACCAGGTTTTGAGCAGGACAGGAGTGTGACCTATTAAGGTTGAAGACAAGCCTGTGGCTGCCTTGGAGGGGAGTGGATGGGATGGGAAGCCCACAGGAGCCATGACTAGGGGCCATGACTGCCACGCTTCTTCCAGGGCAGTGATGAGACGGGGTGGAAGGGGCAGGGATTTGATTCTAGGTGGCTGAGTTCTTGGCTCAGCGCTTCCTGCAAGTAGGGCATGGGTGGTCCCAAGGACTGCGAGTGCAGAGAGACCCAGGGTGTTTGGGCAGAAAGCCCCTCACACGTGGGGAGAGCACAGTGGGGATGGCCAGAGTTGAAGGGAGGAGTGGGGACCCCTTGGGGTCACACAGTCTCCCACGGTGAGGGGGCTGCAAAGGAAGGACATGCAGTGAAAGAAAGAAGCAACCTTAGTCAAGGGCAGGATCCTGTTTTCTCAGGATGAGAAGCTTCTGCTTGGTAGCAGAGTGGAGGACGGAAGACACCCAGCAGGGCCAGAACGAGGGGAAGGGGCAGCAGAGGCTCAGGGTAGGCCCAGTGACATCTTCCCTGGGTCAGGATAACCCCGCCCCCCTCCCGGCTGGTGCCAGAAGAGGCAAAAGGGAGGCTTCTCTGAGGAGCCTTGGAAAGAGCGGGGGAGGACTGGGCAAGCTCCAGGACTGGATGTCCCAGAACAAAGAGCTAGTGGGCGAGGAAGTCCGCTCGCCCAGCAGGAGGGGATATTGAAGGCAAGTTAGAGTCAGCTTAAGGTCCTAGAATGTCTGTGTAAGACAAGCGATGCTCGTCCTCTGGACAGTGGGTGGCGCCGTCATAAAGATCACTGGATGTGTGAGTTGTGGCCGGACCACAGAGGAGGCTGCGCTAGGGAGGGGAGGCATGAAATGCGGGACGTGCGGTGGCAGCCTGGGAGACAGGGGAATTCACAGCAGCTGCCCTAGTCCAAGTCCTTGGAGGGGCCCCCTGGTTTCTGGGGCTGGGGGCGACCCGCAGGGACAATCAAGGTGGAGTCGGCTAAGAGGGAGGTACACTCAGAGCCCAAGGGTGCCGACCCAACCCCACTTCCCAGGCGCTACGCGCTTCTGCGCATCGTGAACGTGGAGAAGCGCCGAGACTCCGCCCGGGGCAGCCGCTTCCTGCTGGAGCTGGAGCTGCAGGAGCGCGGGGCCGGCCGCCGGCGCCTGTCCGAGTACGTCTTCCTGCGACTCCCCGGAGCCCACGCAGGAGATGCCGACGCGGACGGAGAGAGTCCGGAGCCCGCCCCCGCCTCGTCCATGCGCCCCGACGGTCGCCCCGAGCTCTGCCGGCCGCTGCGCCTGGCCTGGCGCCAGGACGTGATGGTACACTTCATCGTGCCAGGTGCGCGGGCCGCCGTGGTCCGCGGCTCCTGGGACGTGGGGTGGGGTTCCGGGAGACCTCATGGCCAGGTGAGGGAGCACCACTGGCCGTGGACCGGGTACCGCAGAGTCAGACTGGGGTGGGCTCAGTGGCACTACCCTCCTCCAGTGAAGAACCAGGCGCGCTGGGTGGCCCGGTTCCTGGCGGACATGGCCGCGCTGCTCGCCCGCACGGGGGACTCGCTCTTCAGCGTCACCCTGGTGGACTTCGAGAGCGAGGACATGGACGTGGAGCGGGCCCTGCACTCTGCTCGGCTGCCCCGGTAACGGCGCCCTCCACCCCCAGCAGGGCGGGCCCAGCGATATCTTGTCTCCTTGGGGGAGGCGGGTTTTCCAGCCTCTGCGCCCGGGGATCAGTGCCTGTGACTTCCCATCCCCCTGCTCGCCGTCACCCCCCCTCCAGGTACCAGTACTTGAGGCGAACTGGAAACTTTGAGCGCTCCGCGGGCTTGCAAGCTGGAGTGGACGCGGTGGAGGTGCGTGGGAGGGGTGGGTGAACGGGGGGAGCCAGCGGGGGGGAGCCAGGGAAGGAACTCAGCTTGCGGAGGGGAGGGCCATGCTCAGACCTCCCCATGACCTCCACCTCTAGGATGCCAGCAGCATCGTTTTCCTCTGTGATCTGCACATCCACTTCCCCCCCAACATCCTGGACTGCATCCGCAAACACTGTGTGGAGGGCAAGCTGGCCTTTGCGCCTGTGGTCATGCGCCTGGGCTGCGGGAGCTGGCCGGGAGACCCGCACGGTAATGCCCTGGATGCCCCCTCATAGCCCAGTAACACTAGGAGTCCCTCCAACGCCAGGGTAAGACCCAGGCCCCTCGGGGCCTCTCCCAACCCCCGAGGTAGGCCTAGGAGCCGTCAGTGCGCTTCCTGTTGCCTCGCACCTCAGAACGGCTAGGGTCATCATGCCTGGGAACCTCCTCCAGCACTCCAGTCGTGTGCAGGGCTCCACGCTATGACCCCACATGGAAGAGTGACCCTTGACGCCCCTCTGAGGATGGGACCCTGCAGCAGACCCCCTCCGGAGGCTGGGGAGGAAGGCTCGCAGCTTCTGGTGTCTGACAGGCGTCTCCCTGCCCAGGCTACTGGGAGGTGAACGGCTTTGGCCTCTTTGGGATCTACAAGTCGGACTTTGACCGCGTTGGAGGCATGAACACCGAGGAGTTCCGGGACCAGTGGGGGGGCGAGGACTGGGAGCTCCTGGACAGGTGACCGCCTCCCCACCCTCAGGGGGACTAAGGACGCTTCCACTGAGTGGGGAGGGTGCCCCCGGGGGGTCCTCACAGGCTGCAGGGACTCTGTCCTTCTGCTTCATCTCCCAGGATCTGTGACCCCAGCCCATCCCAAAACCTCTTCCCCCTGCTAGGGTCCTGCAGACTCAGGAACAGCCTTTCAACAGATTCTGTCCCCAGATCCTATAGGCCCCATGGTGGCTCCGAGTCCCCATCGGCCACCAGGGTCCCACAGTAGTTGAGGACCTGACATCCCTAGTCCCTGGGCCAGGGTCCTGACCACGTCCATCCTGCCCCGCCCCCCGGGTTTCAGAAGAACCAGGGCAGCCACAATTACCCCCTACCACCCAGATCCTACAGGCACCCCTCTCCAGGGTCCTGACGCCCCCTCTCCACCCAGGGTCCTGCAGGCAGGGCTGGAGGTGGAGCGGCTCCGACTGCGGAACTTCTACCACCACTACCACTCCAAGCGGGGCATGTGGGGCGCACGTGGCCGGAAAGGCTCCCGCACGGAGGGACCCTGAAGACCAGGCCACCCCTCCCAGTCCCTGGCCGAAGCCCCATGGTGGGGGCTGGAGGCCGGGCCCTGAACCTGGTCCCTGGGAAGCCAGCAGGGCTCATCACAGGGGAATGGCCACCACCTGTGCCTGGCCCGGCGAGGCCGCTGCCCCCTTCGTGCCCCTGCCCAGAGAGGCAGCCTTCACAGCTGGTTGAGGCCCGGACTTGGTCTCCACACTCTGTGCGATGATTTCTGTGAAATTTTGCCGTAGCGATAACATTGTTTTCAGGATTTCCGAGAGTTCTGTCTGTTCCGTTTTTTATTCAGAATGAAATGAAATATTTTTTTTAGTTCTGACTTGTCCTCTGCCTGGTTTTCTTGGGAGGGCAGAGATAAGCCTCAGTGACTGCTAGAGGTCCTCGTCCCATGGTCTCTGCCCCTGAGGCCCCTTCCTGACTCACAGCAACAGCAGCCGCACCCGGCCCCACCCTCTCCCACCCCCAAGGCCACTCTCTTCCTGCCCCCTCCCCTTGAGCTTCAGAGGTGAGACCTGGAGGTGAAAGGGCTTCGGACCTCTTTCCCATTGCTCTAGCTGTGGAGTCGTGTGGCCACCAGTACCAGACATGGGGCAGGGCCCGCACAGCTTTGAGAAAAGAACATTCGCCCATTTCACTCCTTTTGAAAACAGAACTAGCCCTTCCCCACCTTCCTAGAAGGTCAAGGTGAACTCAGCACCCCTTGGGAGTGGCCCTCAGGGCTGAGCTGCCAGAGGCAGAAAACCCAACTCAAGCTGGTTTATGCCATAATGCCATAACACTGACTTCTGTTCGTGTAAGTGGAAGTTCAGGGTCAGGGGCACACTAGGAGAGGGCTGACCCAGAGGCTGGATGATGCTGTCAAGGCCCAGCTCCTCCCCGGGGGTCTCAGCTGCCTGAAAATGGGTCCCAGTGATGGAAGGGAGGCTGGCACTCTGTCTGGTACCTGGCAGCTGCCTGTCTGAGCTCCTCGTGGCTGCCGAACAGATTTCCAGAAACACAGTAGAGTGTGTGGCCGTGTTCTGTAGGTCAGAGACCTAAACCCAAGGTTTCTGTGTCCCAAGCTCCTGGAGGCTTTGGGACTGACTCTGCTTTGTCTTCTCCCTGCTTCTAGAGGCCACTTGGCTCAGGCAGCTTCTGTCTTCAGAGCCAGCGGCTTGCCGTCTTAAGAGCCCTCCCTTCCTGTGTGTCACCTCTGCTGCCTTCATCACATCTCTCTGCCCTCCTGCCTCCCTCTTGTGATGATTACACTGCTCCCTCCATTATTCCAGGATCACCTCCCCACCTCAGTCGAGGTGTAATCCCATCTGGAAAGTCCTTCTTGCCATGTCGGGTGACAGCCACAGGTTCCAGGGGTCAGGGCCTGGATTCTTTGGGACCATAATGTTCTGTACGTCCTCACTCACATTCAGTGGGAAGGCAGTACGTCCACCCAGCAGCCCAAATAATCCTCGTGAGATTGACCCAGATTGTATCCTTAGGTCCTCCCTCACCATGAATGCGGGGCAGCAGGAAGGATTGTAATGAAAGAAGAACCAGATAGGTACCACCGTCTGGCCCTGAGAAGACTCTAGAAATGACCCTGCTGGAAGGGACATTGACCACTGCCACTGCTGACCGGAGTAGCCCGCAGATGTGTGTAGACACTAAGTCACCCGTAACACGTGGGCTTCACAGCAAGTCCTGCTGGTCCAGAGAGCACAGGTGCCTACAGGGCACAACACCCAACCTGCCATACGCCTGCTCAGAAGCTCCCAGATGCCCTCAGCTCATGCTGCCCGCTTCTCCCCACGTATCCAGCTCAGAGGGAGTTTTCTCCACTCGCAGATATTTCGTAGTAAGAAAAGAACTAGTGCTGGGTTCAGGAATACGTTCTCTAAAGCTGCGGGGCGGGGGTTGGCAGAGGGGACGAGAGCGATGGGCAGGCGAGGCACACACATCAGGAAAACAATCACCTCTGGGAAAAGAAGAAAAGCACAGACAAAATCACACGTGATCTGGGCGATTCACATGCCCCAATTTATTACTCCATCTTAACAACTGTGCACTGAACGCCGACGATGTGTTGGCTGCTGAGGGAAGACGGAACCAAAGAGACAAGCATCTTCTGCCCTCAGGGAACTTACGAGCAGACAGCAGACAGAACAAAGTAAATGTCCGGTACGTCAGGTGGTGGCAACTGCTGCGGACAAAACGAAGCAGGAGAGAGACCAGGCGGCCGGGGCGGGGCCGCAGCGGGAAGCGGCGGTCGGAGACAGCGAGCCCGAGACGGTGGCGCCGCGACGGTCCGAAGGCTGCCGACCTACCGAGGCCGCCACTGGGCAAAAGAGCCCAGAGGCGACACTTGACGAAATTTCTTAAATTAACAATAAACCCCTCTCACCACTCCTTTTCAACATCATATCGGAAGTACAGTTGCCTCTTGAACAACACAGGGCTCAGGGGCAAAAGCCCCCTGCACAGTCAAAACTCCATGTGTGACCTTTGACTCCCCCCAAAACCTAACTAGTTCTAGCCGACTGACAGGAAGCCTCACCGATAACATAAACGGTCATTGAGACATATTTTAAATATGTGTATTATATATTATATTCTTAAAATAAGCTAGAAAAAAGAAAATGTTAAGAAAATCATAGAGAAGAGAAAATACAATACAGTACAGTACTTATTTTTTTTATTAATTTTTAATGCTTTTTATTTATTTTTGAGAGACAGAGAGAGACAGCGCGAGCAGGGGAGGGTCCGAGAGAGGGGGACAAGGATCAGAAGTAGGCTCCAGGCTCTGAGCTGTCAGTGCAGAGCCCAACGCAGGGCTTGAACCCACGGACTGCAAGATCATGACCTGAGCCGAAGCTGGACACTCAACCGACTGAGCCCCCCAGGCACCGCCTGATTTTTTTTAATCCACAAACAAGTGGACCTGCAGAGTACAAACCCATGTTGTTCACAGGTCAAGTGTACTAGCTAACACAATAAGACAAGAAAACGAAAAAGTAAATATATTGTAAACAAAAGGGACACATACATAAATGACTTCGTTTGCAGATGATCATCTGCGTAAAAATCTAAAAGAATCAGCAAAAAAAAGAAGAAGAAGAAAGAAAGAAGGAAGGAAAAACAAACAAAAACCCTCCTGGAATTAATAAGCAATTGTAGCAATGCTGCAGGACATAATAAGGTTAGTGTGCACAAGTCAGCTGCTTTCCTGTGCGCCAGCAATGAACAGTTGGAAATTGAAATTTAAAACACAACACCATTTACGTTCACACTAGAAAAATTAGTTACTTAGGTATAAATCCAACAAAATATGCACAAGATCTATATGAGGAAAACTGCAAAACTCTAATGAACACAATCAAAGAAAAATCAAATAAATGGAGAAATATCCATGTTCGTGAATAGGAAGACTTAATATTACCGTGATGACTACTCTTCCCAACTTGATCTATAGATTCAACGCAATCCCAACTAAAATCACAGCAAGTTATTTTGTGGACATCAAAAAATTGATTCTAAAGTTCATATGAAGAGGCAAAAGACCCAGAATAGCCCACATGATATTGAAGGAGAAGAACAAACTTGGGTAGACACTACGTGACTTCGAGGCTGACGGAAAAGCTACAGTGATTAAGACCGTGATGTTGATGGAAAGTAGACAAATAAATCAATGGAATAGAACAGTGAGCTCAGAAACAACTCACATAAATATGGTCTTTGACAAAGGATCAAAGGCAAAACAATGGAGCAAAGGTCACATCTTCACAGACGTTGCTGGAACAACTGGACGTGCGGGTGCAGATGAAGTGCATCCAGACACAGACCTCACGCCTCTACAGAGGCTAACTCAGCACATCCTAGACCTGCTTGTGAAACACGAATCTGTAAGACCCTTAGACGATAACACAGGAGAAAACCTGGATGACCTCGGGCATGACGATCACTCTTTAGACATGACACCAAAGGCAGGGTCCATGTTATGGCCCGAGTATTCACTGGTAAGCAGGACTTCATGAACTCACAACTTTTGTGAAAGACAGTATCCAGAGAACGAGAAGACAAGTCACAGGGAGAAAATACTTGCAAACGACACATCTGATAAAGGACTGTCACCCACGATACAGAAAAAACGCTTAAGACTCAATAATAACAAAATAAACAACGAAACGAAACATTTTAAAAATCTTTTTTGTTGTTTGTTTAATTATTTTTGAGGGCGAGAGAGACAGAGTGTGAGTGCAGGAGGGGCAGAGAAAGAAGGAGACACACAATCTGAACCAGGCTCCAGGCTCCGAGCTGTCAGCACGGAGCCCGACACGGGGCTTGAACTCACGATCCGTGAGATCATGACCAGAGCTGAAGCCGGACACTTAACCGACTGAGCCCCCCAGGCGCCCCCAAAATAAAACATTTTTAAACAACAAAAAGTGGTCCAGAGGCCGTAACAGGCACTTCAGCAAAGAAGGTACACAGACGGCAGGTCCTGTGTCGTCAGGAAATGCAAACGAAACCCACAGCGAGACCCTTCTGCACACCTGTTAGAACGGCCAACATCTAGAACGCTGGCATCAAACGCGGACGAAGATGTGGAGCAACAGGAGCTCTGTCGTTGCTGGTGGGAAGTCCACTCTGGAAGACACTTGCCAGTTTCTTAGACAACTGAAAAGACCAGTGTTACCAGGGGTTGTGAGGGTGGGGGAGGGGACGACTAGACGAGGGTTTTAGGGCATTAGGGTATCTGTGCGATACCGTAATGGTGGATACACGGCATGGCGTTTTGGCCCAAGCCCACAGAGTCCACACCACCGAGACTGAGCCCTAATGTGGGCTGTGGACTTTGGTGATGATGGTGCGTCCGTGTAGGCTCGTGAATTGTAACAAATGTTGGGAAGGGGGGAGTCGGCGCAGGGGGGCAGGGAATCTCTGTATCTTCTTCTTAATTTTGCTGTGAACCTAAAACTGCTCTAAAAAGTTCAGACTTCTTTAAAAATCAATGATAAACGGCAAAGAAAATTAAAATCTGACAACATTTGTGGGGAGTGGGAAATACAAAACCTTTGCAGAAACAACAGCCGCCTTACGAACTCCAAAAAGTCAGAACGACCATGGCTGAAAACCCAATCAGGGACACAAGACAAGTTCCGGAGAAGCGCACAAAATGGAATGGAAAGAACAGGTAAAAGCGATTTCTGAGAAGACCAGAGATAAAGGAACACAGACAAGCCGGAAGACGAGAGAGGTGAGATATCACAGGAGAAAACTTTTCTGAAACAAACACACGCCAGGATCAAAAGTTTGAAACAACTGATGCCAGAAATGTAGCCGATCCCTGCGCGCAGGAAGGCGGCCGGCTTCGGAGGCGAAGACCCCCGAGAGGCACGGGCCCGGGGCGGGGCAGGCCAGCACCCCGAGAGCTCCTGGGGAAAGCTGCTCGCATCTGGGTCACACCTGCTTGCCCGGGACAGCCCCAGGCGTGTGCAAGAGCACAGGACACAACAGACCAACACACGAGGACGGATGGACAGAGATGTGGGGAGACAGCTGTGTGGGTGGGGCGTGGGGGAAAGGTGCCCCCCGCTCCTCGGGCCTCCTGGGGCCGTACCCCTCGGCTACCTTCCACACCAAAAGTGCGAGGCAAGAGGTGTGGGCAAGAGGGTGCTGGGTTCCAAGTGTCCCAACGAGGCTCCCCAGGAATTAGGTGTGGGGGCCACGCTGCCCACAGGGCCAGGGGGTTGGTGGCCATCGCACTGATCCAGGCAGGCTCGGCGGGCGATGGGGGCCCGGGCCGGATTTGGCGGGATCCCAGACCGCGGGATGTTGGAAGGTTTGTGAGTGTGGGCACAGGTTCATGGCCAGGAAGGGCCTGGGAGCCTACGCCTGCCTCTCCCGGCCCAGAGCTGGGGCGGAGAGGAAACAAGGCCCCAAGACCGCAGCCTCTGGGCCTCCAGCTAGTAAGCTGCTGGGTCCTCACCTCTGGCCCCGTCAATTTGTGCCAGGGCTTCGCTAATCGAACCCCACCCTGGCAGGCTGCGTGGCCCAGGCAAGCCGCTTAGCTTCTCCGTGTGCCAGCGCCTGCTCCTAATTTTGTTGTCGGTATTATTTTGCTGTAATGTCTGCAAACTTTTCCTCATCGTCTGCTCCTCCATAACCACTAGCCCTTGATGGTGGGGTGGGGGCGGGGTCCCCTCTGTGCCCCTCCTCTAGCTCCAGGTCACCGAAGCCAGCCTAGGGGGGTCCTTCTTCCATCCTCTTCCTCCACTCTGGCACTGAGCCCTGGAGGCCCCCCCAACCCCCCGCCCCCTGATTTTTGTCCCTGGCTCCTCGTTCAGATTTCTCTCATAGCTGCCTGGGGGTTCCCCACCTCCAGCTGACCGCCTCGCACATCCCTGTGCCGTCCGACAGAGGGCGATAAATGCTAACCGCTAACGCACCCCACTCAAGCTGCCACAGCCTTTCCTCCAGACCCCCCAGGGCAGAGTCCAGGCTCCCTTCGGGAGCCACCAACCTCCCAAGTAAGAGCCTAACTCCTCACCCATGGAGGCCCCAGGTTCTCAAACCTGATGGTGCACCAAAGCCACTTGGAAGGGTTAAACATGGGTTCCCAGGCCCTGCCCCACAGATGGCCCTACTATCTGTTTTCTAAGTTCCCTGGATGGATCTTCCAATTGCCACAGACCCACCTCCTCCAGGAAGCCCAACGTCAAGCCTCGGGCTTGAATCCTCGTGGTGCTACAGGCAAAGGGGACCCTGGGAAGGTCAGAGCAAAGGGTCGTCTCAGAGGCCAGATGCAGCTCCCAGCCTGGGCTTGAGGGTGCTAGTGAGCGGTCCGGGCCATGGCCAGTCCCCCTGGCCCTGCAGAGGTTAGAGAAAGTTGGCCCAGAATTCCAGACGTTCCAGGAACACTGGGCCACAGAGGTAAGTGGTCCACGGTGGGGGAGGGGTCCACATGTTCTTAGGAAGGCTCAGCACAGCTTTGGGGCAGTGGGAGCCGGCCAGGCCCCCCGCCAGTAAAGTCCCCTCCAACTCTCTGCAGCCCCAGCCTACCCCTGGGGATACTCCACAAGCGCTTTGAACCCCTCCTTGGCAGCCTTGAGGCTGGCTTCCCCAGTCAGGGCCCCAGGTGGGTCCAGGTAGACCCCAAATGAGGGCGGGCCCTAGGCCCGTGCCAGGCATGTGCCTCTCCAGGTGAGCTCAGCGCCGCACAAACTTGTCTCCCAGGATTTTTCCACACAAAACACGTCTCCCAGGGAAGCAACCGGTCTGATGAGCTAGGCGTGCGGGCGTTCCCACCCCGCCCTCCTGGTGCCCCCACAGTCCCGTCCTGCAGTGAGAGGCCGCCCCAGTCGGACGCGCTGGGCCTGGGATGGAGCCCAGGGCCCTTCAGCCCGCAGCAGTGGCCTCCGGGTTGAGCCATGGAGCTGGCAGGATCCGGACCCCCATCACGGTAGGTCTCCCAACCGAGCACCCACCTTGGCCCAGCGGTCTCACCCCAGGCTTCACCTTGACCTTTCCGAGGACCCTCCCCTCCCGCTTGAACCCATCCCCACCCTGCCTCGTCCTCTCCAGCGCTGACCTCACTTCTAGGCCTGCCTTCTGACCCCGACCCCCTTCCTCACCCCCAGGCCCCCCAGCCACCATCGCCACGTGGGGCCACGCCACCTGAAAAGACTGATTTTAGACTAAGGCAAATGTCTTCAGGGACCAGGGTAAAGGACTTCCACGGGACAGAGGAGGCTATTAGGGTGGGCCTCACGGTGACTCCTCAGCCCGCTCCCTCCGGCCCTGCCCAGCTCACCCCCTGCCCCTACTCCGTCCACCAGGGGCCTATCCTGGACTCACTCCAGGCCTACCCAGGAGGCCTTGCAGCATGCTGGTCCAGCTGGATGGGAGCACCCCGGGAGGCCTTCTGGGGACAAGCCCTGAGAGGCCTGGGCCCCCCTCCCCACCCCTGATGCCCACCCCTCCTGATCACTGTTTTGCCAGACTCCTGGCTTCTTCCTCCCCTGCCGCTCAGCCCTGGCTCCTGCATCCCGGCAGGGCCCCTCTGAGTCAATGCCCCGGGGCAGTCTTGCCTACCCTGCCCCGTCAGGGAGCTCTGCTGAGCTGAGCCCTGACTCACGTGTAGGGAATGGCTTTCCACCTCACGGCCTGGGGGGCAGAAGCCAAGGAGGGGGGACAGAGAGGGCCAAGCTAGCCCTTTGGAGGCCTCTGCAGAAGTTGGGGAGATGGAGGCGACCGCTGGGGTCTACAGGACAGAGATCCAGAGGGTCTGGAGCCTAGGGAGTGGGCCAGGCTATCTATATGCTTCTGGGGTCTCTTGGGCACCAAGGATCAAGGTCCAGAGGGGCCTCTTTACCCAAAAGTTCCCCCACCCCAAACCCTTTGTCCTCAACCCTCACCCTTAGCACCCCTGATTCCTAATAGTGACCCTGGATGCTGACCTCTGCCTGCCTCAGGGTTGGCTGCCTGATTCAAGGGGCTACCTAGAGCCCCCAGTCACCCAGGGAGAGAAAATCCCTCCCCTTCAGGCTCCTGGAGGTGCCTGGCCATAGACTCCCCAGCGACCTAACCTGACCCTTCCCTGACACTCAGGACAGTGGGGACTGATCAGCCCACCCCTACTCCAAAGGCCCCCCTGTGGCTGGGGAACCACGGCTGGGAACTAAGCTGGGCCCGGACCCCTGCTGCCCTGTCCGGGGATGGGCAGAAGGGATGGCAAGGCCAGGCCGGACGTGGGCCTCTTCTTCCGCCCAAATTCCACCTTAAGCAGGTGGTGGCCCCTCCCTCTCACCTGGCCCAGGTGTCCCCGCCCACAGCCAAGCTCGGGGCTGGGCAGGCGTCTGTCTTCAGGCTGGCTCTGGGCGAGGCCAGTGGGGAGGGGACTCCGGGGACAGGACGGTGAAGACAGTTCAGGGCTGGAGGAGGCCCCGCGCCGGGGCGGCCCAGGCTGGCCGCAGATCCGGCCCCGCGCGCCTGCCGCCATGCAGGAGGGTAACTTCCTGCTGTCGGCCCTGCAGCCTGAGGCTGGCGTGTGCTCCCTGGCGCTGCCCTCTGACCTGCAGCTGGACCGCCGGGGCGCAGAGGGGCCGGACGCGGAGCGGCTGCGGGCGGCCCGCGTCCAGGAGCAGGTCCGCGCCCGCCTCCTGCAGCTCGGCCAGCAGGCTCGGCACAATGGGACCGCGGAGCCCGCGGGAGCCACCGAGGTGGCCAGAGGTAAGCGGGTGACTGCAGGGTGGGCGCCGGCAGCGGGAAGGGCGGCGGTGGGCAGAGATGGCCCCGGTGGGTGTGGTGGCGCGAGGGCCGGAGGCCATGGTGGAGCAGGCGCTGGGGCTCAGCGCCCTGACTCACCGAGGCCTTGCCTTGAGTCACCCGTCCTGCCCCGCCCGCTGTGGGAGACGCCACGGGTGCGGCCTCCCACCCCCCGGGACGGTCCCCCAGGCCTTCCTGGCCAAGCCAAGCTCGGGCCCCCCCGCACCCTCGGCCCCGAGCACCGTGGGCACATGGCAGGCCACCCGGGCCTACCTCTGTCAGCAAGCCGGGGCTGCGCGCGCATCGGTCCCATGTAACACGGGCTCACACGCAGGCACGCAGACATACACGTCAGGCTCACAGAGACACAAACACACTGAGACACAGACACCCAGACTCCAGCGTCCCTCCCCACCACCCTCCGGCCCCGAGGGAATAAGCAGACAGAAACGTGAGGGGGCGGGTCTGGGAAACCTGGACCAGCGCCACCTGCCTGTCTGGACCAGGGTCTCCCTGTGGAATTTCAGGGGAGGCCCCGCAGGAGTGACCCAGATATTCTTGATGAGAACATCCGGTGGGGGACTGCCCCCCCGCCCCCCCCCGTGCAGGCAGACCCACTGCGCGGGAACCCTGGCGCCACCAGAGTGCATGTCTGTGAATGCGTGAGCAAATGCATGCGCGTACATGTGTGTGTGCATGTGGGCACATGTGTGTTAAAGGATCCCACAGACACTGTAAGTTCAGAGCAGTTGTTCTAGAAATGCCATTTCCTCCCTTGAGAGACTGCAGCAATAGGGATCAAGGTTAGATAGTAAAGTGACCTTCCCGGGATGTCAGGAGCCAAGACACCAGTTCTCACAATGGTTCACATGACCTTTAGAGGGCCCTTACCCAGGACAGGGCTCCAGATGCTGGCCAGCTAGGGGGGAAGAGGGTCAGCCAGCAGAGCAGCCTGGGTCCCTTGGTCCTCCACTCCCTGGGTCTCAGCCTTGCTGGTGGCTAAGCAGTTGGGTGCCCAGGGGTCATGGGGTGGAAGAGGGAGCAGGGAGGGGTTAATTACCACCCTGGCTACCCTGCCAATTAGGGGGAGGATTATAATTTGGGGGTGGGAGTAAGGTCCCCAGGCTGGGGGTGTGTCCCCCCAGGCTGAGCCTCACTAGCGTCAAAGGGTTAATAGCCCCTGCCCAGAAGCCTCATTAACCAGGGCGGGTCTGAGGAATGTGCTGGGAGGGGAGCCCCTCTTCTAGTTGGAAGAGATGGGGGAGGGGCTGAGCCCCCTCCCTGCACCCACATCCTGAGCCCTTTCAGCCCGGGCTCTCTGGGGATGTGTGATTCTTCTCCCCTAAGATGTGGCCCTAGCAGGGACGCTGGCAGAGGCTGATCCCCTCAAGGCACCTCCCCCCTGTCCACCTCACCTCGGTCCAGTCCCCTGTTCTGCCTTGGTCTGACCTTCACCCAGCTGTTCTCCGCGTTTCCAGCTCATGCACCTGTTGTCTATCAAACCAGCCATCCATGTGTCCATCCACCCCTCCCTCCAACGGTCCGACCTGCCCTCCCTCCTCCTCCTCCATCTCTCCACCCTTCACCCACCCACGTTGTCCACCCGCCACAGAGTGGGGCTGGCGCCAGCACCCTCGGCTTCTGTGTGGCTGGATGGGGCGGGCATGGCTTTTCCAGGTGGGACAGGGGACTGTGTGTCCTTGGCAAGTGTGGCATCACTCCCCTGTGACCACAGCAAGGGACCAGCTCACGGAGGTCAGTGTGGCTTTCTGGAGGAGGGGTCAGGCATGTGCCCTGGCAGGGACTGAAGGGCTGATGGAGTCCCTGGCACACTTCCCAGGCAGCCAGTAAGGGGTGGGGGGGTGACTGTGCCTGTCCCCCAGCACAGCTGGAGGGGCAGGGGGCTGTGGGAGAGGTCCGACCAGGGCTGACCCACGAGTGGAGGGGACCCACGAGGCATCTGGTCCAGCGAGGCCACCATTGTCCCTGTCGGCAGGCGCGTCCCGCGGTCAGTATCACACCCTGCAGGCTGGCTTCAGCTCGCGCTCCCAGAGCTTCGGTGGAGACAACCCCTCTGTGAGTACACTCTCTCCGGCCCCAGGAGAGGCTCGTGGGGGAGGCTCTGGCGGGGGAGCTGGGAGCTGCAGGGTCAGCGGGAGGGGCTGGTGCCGGGTGAGCCCCCAGGACCCCCTCACTCTCTCCTCCCTGCCCCACAGACTTTCCGGCCCATTGCCAAGCCTGTCTACAGCCCTGCCTCCTGGTCCTCCCGCTCAGCTGTGGATCTGAGCGCCAGTCGGAGGCTGAGCTCCGCCCCCAACGGGGGCAGCACCTTTGGGGTTGCAGGGTACGGGGGAGCCCCGCCCGCCGCACCTATGCCCACCAGGCCCATGTCCTTCCACGAGCACGGCGGGGCAGGGAGCCGGGTGGACTATGACACCTTGTCCCTGCACTCGATGAGGCTAGGGGCCGGGGGCCTGGACGACCGCTACAGCGTGGTATCCGAGCAGCTGGAGCCCCCGGCGGCCTCGGCCTACAGGGCCTTTGCCTACGAGCGCCAGGCCAGCTCCGGCCGGTCCGGGGGCGCGGACTGGCCCGAAGCTGCTGAGGGGCCGCCCAGCCGGACGATCCGCGCGCCGGCCATGCGGACCCTGCAGCGATTCCAGAGCAGCCACCGCAGCCGCGGCGGGGCCGGCGTGGAGCCTGTGGCCCGAGCGCCGTCCGTGCGCAGCCTCAGCCTGAGCCTGGCCGACCCCAGCCACCTGCCAGATGTGCGTGGACTGGACAGCTACGGCGGCCACCGCACTCTGCAGAGGCTCAGCAGCGGGTGAGCTGGGCCTGGCTGGCGGAGGGCGCTTCTGCGCGGCCCTGGCCCATCCCCAGGATCAGCCTAACCCCTCCTGTCCCCCCCACCCCTGTCTTTACAGATTTGATGACATCGACCTGCCCTCAGCAGTCAAGTACCTCATGGCCTCAGACCCCAACCTGCAGGTGCTGGGAGCAGCCTACATCCAGCACAAGTGCTATAGCGATGCGGCAGCCAAGAAGCAGGTGACCAGACGCCCCTGCTGGTGCCACTTGCGGCCCCTGGTCGGTGACCAGCCCTGCTGACCACCCTCGGTGATCCCCCACTTGTCATTAATCTCTGGTCCCCAACCACCCCTCACTGGACCCCACGCTGACTGGGTGGGCAGACCCCCAGTTGGCCCAGAGCCTCCCCAGCAGAGGAGGGGCAGGAGGAAGAGATGTGCATCCATGGGAATACAGCTGTGCACCCCTGCGCACACCTACACATGCTTGCACGCATCTACATCCACCTGTGTCCGTCGGCACACACCTGCACACAACTGCACGTGTCCCCGTCAGCAGTACCTGCCCTCACACACTTGCTCCCACCTGTGCACGGCTGTGGGGTGTGCACACGTGTGCTAACACCCGCGTGCCCGTGTGTGCAGGCCCGCAGCCTTCAGGCTGTGCCGAGGCTGGTGAAGCTCTTCAACCACGCCAACCAGGAGGTGCAGCGCCACGCCACGGGCGCCATGCGCAACCTCATCTACGACAACGCGGACAACAAGCTGGCCCTCGTGGAGGAGAACGGCATCTTCGAGCTGCTGCGCACGCTGCGTGAGCACGACGATGAGCTGCGCAAGAACGTCACAGGTGCCCCGCGGCCCCGCGCCTTCCCGTCCCCCGTTCTCTGTCCCTCCTCCCCGCCACTCCGTCCGTCCCCACGGCTGTTCTTGTGGCACATGTCTGCAGCTAGCCTCCAGCCCCCGGGCCCTGTGTCCCCGAGCATTGTCCTTCTGCTGTGTCACGGCCCTGTGACCTGCAGGTTGCACGCCGGCTCTCTCCGTGGGGCTCTTGAGTGAGGCTCCAAGTGCCAGGTGGGGCCCTGGGAGAGGTTGGGAGCCTCCCCCCTCCCTCCCTGGAGGAGCTGAAGGGGCCTAGTGGGCTATCGTTGACCGTGGCCATGGCCCCTCCCGCCCAAGGGATCCTGTGGAACCTGTCCTCCAGTGACCATCTGAAGGACCGGCTGGCCAGGGACACACTGGAACAACTCACAGACCTGGTGCTGAGCCCCCTCTCGGGGGCTGGGGGCCCCCCCCTCATCCAGCAGAATGCCTCTGAGGCTGAAATCTTCTACAACGCCACGGGCTTCCTCAGGTACGCCGGGTGAGGGGGCAAGCAGCCGGGAGGCCAAGACGGTGGCCATGGGGAAAGAACTGGGTGCCTGGAAGTGGGGAGGGGAGGCCTAGAGAAGGGGGATTTGAGTCCCAGGTTTGAATGGCAAGGCGGAGCTGGCCAGGGTGGCTGGCAGAAGCAGACAGGCCACGCGAGGTACAGGTGCTGGCACGGAAGTGGGACAGCTGGGCGTGGCTGACATGTCAGGTGGCAACAGGCCCTGGGGGCCGCAGGCTCAGGTTTTGTGAAATCATAACCTCCACTCTGGACACTTGGAGGGGCGGATTGGGGATGGGCACGCAGAGGAGCAGCAGGTGCCAAGGGGTGGGGCCCAGTTCAGGGGAAGGAGGTGACGGGCTCAGGGGCTCACCCTAGGGTTGGGTTCCCCCTGGGGGGTCTCTGGTCTCCCTCCATCCACAGGAACCTCAGCTCAGCTTCCCAGGCCACTCGCCAGAAGATGCGTGAGTGCCATGGGCTGGTGGATGCCCTGGTCACCTACATCAACCATGCCCTTGACGTGGGCAAGTGTGAGGACAAGGTGAGGGGCGGCCACTGCCGGGAGGTCCTGGGGGGTTCCGGCCCGCTCTGACCACGGTCCGCCCTCTGCAGAGCGTGGAGAACGCAGTGTGCGTGCTGAGGAACCTGTCGTACCGCCTGTATGATGAGATGCCGCCATCCGCCCTGCAGCGGCTCGAGGGCCGGGGCCGCAGGGACACAGCTGGCGGGCCCCCCGGGGAGGCGGTGGGCTGCTTCACGCCTCAGAGCCGGCGGCTTCGAGAGGTGGGCACAGGCCTGGGCAGCTGGGCGCAGGGCCCCTGACCTGAACCCAGCTGACCCTCCACGCCTCCCACCCAGCTGCCCCTCACAGCCGATGCCCTGACCTTCGCCGAGGTGTCTAAGGACCCCAAGGGCCTCGAGTGGCTGTGGAGCCCCCAGATCGTGGGGCTGTACAACCGGCTACTGCAGCGCTGTGAACTGAACCCGCACACCACCGAGGCCGCCGCCGGGGCGCTGCAGAACATCACCGCAGGCGACCGCAGGGTGAGGACCCACGGGTGGCCTTGCACTGGGGACGTGAAGGGTGAATAAGGAGGGCACGGGAGCTCTCTAGTTTAGTCTGTTGGGCAGGATGGCAGGATGGACTGAACCAGGTAGATGAGCCAAAACCCAAGAGGAAGGGAAAAGGACCTGCAGGCAGGGGTGCGAGAGAGGGCAGGACACGCAGCCAGGGGACGGGAGGGGCAGCCGGGAGTATGAGGCCAGTGTCCCAGACGGGACAGGCCCCAGGGGCCCCTGAGGATTTAGGGAGAGGCGTGAGCTGAGGAGGGGCTGACCCAAGTCACCTGTGATGAGGCTCCTGGCTGGGCGGTGAGGGCAGACGCATGAAGACCAGAGCAGGTGAGGGACAGTGGGGTCCAGCCCTGTCTCAGGATTCTGGGGAGAGAGAAGGAGAGGGACAGAGAAAAGACCTGACCTGGAGCGTGGGCCCCGGGGCCGGGGCCCCGCTGGTGCTCACCGGCCCCTCTCCTGACGGCAGTGGGCGGGCGTGCTGAGCCGCCTGGCTCTGGAGCAGGAGCGCATCCTGAACCCGCTGCTGGACCGGGTTCGGACTGCCGACCACCACCAGCTCCGCTCTCTGACTGGCCTCATCCGAAACCTGTCCCGGAACGCCAGAAACAAGGACGAGATGTGTGAGTCAGGCCACCCGGAGCCTGGGCTCTGCCCTCACCCTGCCTAGCTGGGCTCGTACCTGGATTTTCTTTTCTGCTGCCCATTTGGGCGCAGGCCTCTGGAAAGCTAGAGCTAGAGCTGAGCCAATAGATGGAGGGCTGGGGGGTGGGCAGGCAGGCAGAAGTGGATGTAGATGCTGCCTTCCTGACCTCCCCACCTCCTGGCCTCCCGGCAGCCACCAAGGTGGTGAGTCACCTGATTGAGAAGCTGCCCGGCAGTGTGGGCGAGAAGTCCCCCCCCGCCGACGTGCTGGTCAACATCATAGCCGTGCTCAACAACCTGGTGGTGGCCAGTCCCATCGCCGCCCGGGACTTGCTCTACTTCGACGGGCTCCGAAAGCTGGTCTTCATCAAGAAGAAGCGAGACAGGTGAGGCCCTTCCAGCACCCCCAACCCTGCCCCGTGGCCTAGCTCGTCACCCTGCTGACCCCTGCTCCTCTCTCTCCCCCTGCCGCGCCCCCCACCAAGCCCCGACAGTGAGAAGTCCTCCCGAGCAGCCTCCAGCCTCCTGGCCAACCTGTGGCAGTACAGCAAACTCCACCGAGACTTCCGGGCGGTAAGTTCTGGTGACTCAGTGCAGGCCGGGAGGCCAGTGCCAGACCCGAGGGCGGGACATCGAGTGGTGGGAAATGGACCCGGGAACTCATACGGCATAGGAGACTCGGGAATTGGGGAACATGAGAAAGGGGACCAGAGACCCAGGGAGGGGTGGGGCATGGGGACAGCATGGCCTGGGGGCAGGAACCCTGACTCTGGGCCCCCTCTCCACTGCAGAAAGGCTATCGAAAGGAGGACTTCCTGGGCCCATAGGTGAGGCCTTCCTGGAGGAGGATGCAACGTGGCCTGCTTCCAAGGGACAGGCTCAGCTCTGCGCTGCTAGCTGGCCAGCCTGGGAGAAGGCTGACGGCCTAGGGCCTCTCATGGGGGCCTCGTGTGCAACTTTGCAGGGTCCCAGGCACCAGGGAAGGGGTGAGGTGGTTGTTTCGGGGATTTTGCTTCTTTAGGGCAGGGGGTAGGGCAGGGCTTGCGGCTGCTCTGGTGTGTGGGGTGGTGGCCAAGTCACATGGGCAGAGGTGAACTGCCAGCACTGGGAATAAAGATAGCCATGAACACAGCCCTGCAAGTCTCTTCAGCTGGCTTGACGTGGGGGTCCAAGCCAGGGGCTCCCCAGCAGTGTCCCTGAGCACAGCCGCGTCTGCCCCTCCCAGTCCTCACACCCTGAGTTTACTCAGAGACTTCTCCATCCAGGTCAGGATGCCCAGGACAAGAGAATATCCGGCAGGGAGAGAACCAGAGGGAACGGGCAGACAGCAGGGGCAGCCCAGAGGCCAACCGAGGCACAAACACCGCAGAGCTAGGGACCGTGTGTGCAGAGGTGTGGCCACTCCTGGGAGAGCTGTGACCTCTCCTGGCTTCGGTGCTGCCTTGCTGGGCTGTACACATGGGGCAGACGCACCAACACTGCTCTCTGCCCTGCTTCGCTGGGCCTGGGGGTGTCCTGACCGGGGACTCACACTGACTGAGGGCCGGGATCCCATGTCACCAAACAAGGACATTTGGTGGTGAAGCTCCCTCCCATTCATACTTTTACAGCAAAAGGCTTCTTCTGTAAAGCTCAGAACGTGTGGACTCTAAGGGGCCTGCCCCTCCCCCAGGACCTGTCAGGATCAGAGTGGGGCTGGGGACAGTCACGCCTCCAAGCAGATAGACCCAGGGAGGCCACCAGGAGCCATGTGTCTGAGCTGGCTGGAGGATGGAGAGAGGGTGGGATTACGTGGACAGCCAGACCTGTGAATGGGCGGCAGTGGGGATGAGAAAGGGGAGGGGCTGAGGGCCGTGGAGAACCTGAGATGGACCTGCCCCTTCCTGCCCCAGGAGAGGAGAGGCTGAGGCTCAGGCAGGATCTAAAAGGGCTTTATTTTCTGCCGCAAGAGGGCACAAGGGCAATCCCCCCACTTCCCTGAAGGTCTCGCGGCTGGTGGTCCTGCTGAGAGAGAAAAACGCCGCCGACCCCGCACCCAGCTGTCCGTGGTGGCCCCGCTGCTCTGGCGGGTGCCGGCTACACGTCATCCTCAGACACCAGGCAGTAGAAGTCCGTGCGGGCACTGTAGTTGCGGGAGCCGAGGTCCGAGACATCCATCTCACTGCCCCGGCCCTCTCCAAGGGTGGCCCCAACTGCATGGGGTGGAGCTAATGGCTCCCCAAAGATAGGCCCTCGGACACCTGGGAAGAGGGTACCACCAGGCCTGAGGCTGGGCTGCCCACAGCCTGACTTCTGCTAGGACCCATGAAAGACGGGCCCTCCCTGCTCACCCTCCTGCATAGTAGTAGTTGAGGTCCTGGAGGTTCCCAGGCAGACCTTGAGTCCAAGTGCCTCCAGGAAGGAGGCAGTGAGGGTGTGCTGGGGGGTCAAGCCCACCTATGGGCTGCAGGGAGGAGTCCCCACCACCTGGACCCCTTTCTGGGCCCTTCAGCCCTGTGCACCCCCCTCCGCCCCAGGCCAAGCTTTTCAGGGTCAGGGGTGGGACCAGGTGGGCATACCCAGGTCCCCCTCGGGGTCAGGGTCCAGCTCCAGGTGCAGGGTCCGACCCTCCGGTAGGTGGCCTTGCACGATGAGCATGGGGTCCTTGTCATCCTGCAGGCGGGTCTGGGGGTCTCCCTCCGCTGCCCTGTACCGCACCTTTCGTGGCAGTGCCAGCTGCAGCTCTTTCCAAAAATCTGAAGAAGGTGCCTGGGGGCCAGGAGTGGGCTGTTAGCCTGTCACCTTGGCCCCCAAGAGCACACCTGGAGGCATGCGATCACCTGGTTCCAGGGGCCTCAAAAGAGGCCCCTCTTGTGGGCAGCAGACCACCGAACCCTTGCCCCTCGGGGTCCCATTCACAAGTCCCCAAACCACAGAGCTGACCATGTAGGAGCCCATCTCTGGAACCTGGTACCACCATCCCTATTACGGGGCCCCTCCCTATCCCCCTCTCCGCACCACGGAGCCGGGCTTCCAGAGCAGCAGGGTCACCAGGTGGCGGTGCTGGCGAAGCAGGCGGAGCGCGGGGTGCACGGGGTCTCGCCTCTGGCCCTCGAAGGTGATGAAGATGGGTCTGCGTGTGAGCTCCAGCAGCCGGCACAGGCCCTCCCTGCGGGGGCGGGACCGTCAGGGGGGACGGGACGGAGGCCCACCCAACCCTGCGCGGGACCCACCGGAAGCTGTGGCTGCACCAAGCCCGGCCCAGAAATGCTTCCGACAGCACCACGATGAGGCGCCGGCAGCGGCTCAGGTTCACCAGGAGATCCGCGGAGGGCTCTGCGAAAACCAGGGGGTCGGCGGGACCGAGGAAGGGGCGGGGCCCGGAGATCGATGGGGTGGGGCAACGGGGGGCGGGCCCCGGCCCAGAACGGGGCGGAGACCGGAGATAGATAAGGCGGGGCCACTGAAGGCCGGGCCGGGTCTAGGGACGGGAGCGGTGCCATGGGCGGGCGCGAACAAGATAGGGTGGGACCACGGGGGAGCGCCCCCCCCGGACTGGGGAGGGGCGGGGCCCAGGCTCAGAACGGGGCGGGGCCCAAAGGAGGTTGGGCGGGGCCATGGGAGGGCGGGCACGCTACTGGGACCAGGGCGAGGCCAAGTGGCGCGGCCCGCGGTACCTGCGCGTGGCAGGAGGTCGCGGTCATCCAGGAAGAGCTTGTAGCCCCGACGCCGCTCTAGCTGCGGCTTCAGGATGAAGTTCACGAACTTCCGGTCCTCAGGGCTGTCGCTGTAGGAGACGTAGGCGTCGTAGAGTTTCCCGTCTGCGGACGGCAAAGGGTCAGCACCCGGCTTTCTAGGCCTGGGCCCGCTACCCTGGCCACTGTCCCCCGCCCACCCCGGGTCCTCTAACCCCTCCCCACGAGCATGGGGGTACCAGGCCTGCCGACCTGGCAGATCCTGCACGCAGGCCCACAACCCCGCCTCCAGCGCTGGATGCAGGCCACCTGCCTGGCTTCTGGGCTCTTTCCTGGACTGTGTGCTCAACAAAGCCCACCCCCCCACCCAGGGACCTCCGGGGTCACCCCTCCACACTTGCCAGTGGCAAACCGCCCACCCAAAACTGAGCCTAGGAAGGCCTCATGGCTGATTCATTATCCTTGTCCATCCTGGCCCCACGCACCGTTCATCTCCACCTCCCCGTAGGTGTCTTGGTACCAGAGCAGCACATTGAGTCGACACTTCACATAGAGCAGGGCCCCCAGAAGCAGGACCAGCAGGACCAGGAGTGAGGCCAGCACCGCGGCCACGTGGCCAGCTGGGCCTGGGAACAGAGCTGCAGTCTGAACCGCTGCCACCCCCACTCGGCATTCTCCAAGCCTCATGGCTCCCCAGGCCCCTCTAGGCCTCCCACCTTCCACCCAGTGTGCTCCCACTCACCAGCTCTCCAAAGAGTGAAGGAGGAGGAGCTGACATTCCGGATGGAGCAGGTAAAGACCCCATAGTCCTCAGCACTGGTCAGGTTGACCCCCAGAACACTGGACACAAACATCTCTGACAAGTTGGCCTTGACCCTAGGGAGACCAGGCCCAATCCTCTTACCTGGGGCCTGAGAGCATCAGTGGATGTCCCTGGGCCCCACCTGTTGGACTCCCCCACAGAGGCTGCAGATGGGGGCTTCCTGAGCAGTCTTTGGGCCATAAGTTAAGAGAAGTGGCCAAAACCTGGTAGGGGTGTGGGTCTATTTGAGGACAGTCACCCTGATCCTGGGTCTGGGTTTGGGGGGTCAGCGCCTAATTTAGGCCATAGGACTGTCCTGGCACCCATGGCCCTGGGCTGTCTACAAGGGGCCATCTATCCCTGCAGTCACTGACCCTTAGTCTGTGTCAAAAGTGGCACTCTGTCCATGTCCAGGTGGTTATGGCCCAGGGTATAGGTGGGATATATATTGCTCTGGGTGTAACTAGGGTAGTCACTTGACCCTGGACACCCCATTCTCTTACCAGGAGTCTTCACTGAGGCCGTAGTGGCTTCCATTGCCCAGCGGCAGCCCGTCTTTCAGCCACTGGACTGAGGGCAGCGGACAGTGGAGCCCAGAGACCACCCAGGCTGTACAGTTCAGAGTGACCACACTGCCCAGGGCGGGCTCTAGGGCCTGGTTTCCAGATGGGGAGAGGAAGTCGGGCACCCTGTCGCAGACACCTGCAGAGAGAGGACCCAGAGGTTAGCCATGCCTGGGATGCTGGGCTCCCACCACCCACAGACGGTCTCTGGGCCAGAAAAGAAACAAGAGTCAGCGGCATGTGTTGCTTGGTGGGCACACCATGTCCATGCACAAGTCCCACAGGGGACAGGGCCTGGCACTTGGCATGCCTTCCCTCAGCAGCAGCAGGGTCTTGGGTGTTCTGCCTGCCTTCGATGTGGCTGCTCTGTCCTCAAAGATGTTGGAAGGCAGCGGCCAGAGTCATAGCTGAGCGGACCCACCCCAGCCCAGGGGGGCCCATCTGACTGCCCATCCATCTGGGACTTGAACCCAGCTCCCACATTTTCTCTGTGCACCTGTTCCCTGCTGCTCAACTCCCACCCCAGGTGAATGGCCAGGCACTGCGCCCTCCCCCGGCCCCTCTGTCGGGAGAGCTGCAGCAAGCGTAAACACCAGTGGTTTGGGGGCCCGGGAGCTGAGCAGGACCCTGTGCTCCTGGTCACGGGCCAGCTTTTCCACCTCCCCGAGATCTACACTTCCTGATCTTTAGATCAGGGTGAAGAGTCCTAGGGGGACATGAGCGGAGACCACCATCACCTTGGTGGTGTGGCATCTCAGTGGTCCACATCTACCCATCCTGCCCCTGCCCCCCACCACTGCTCCCATTCCCAGTTCCCTTGGCTTTACTGACTCCCACGACCATAATCTAGAACCTTTGGGAAGGAGAGGGCTCAGGGCCTGCCCCGACTGTGGGGTCAGGACCTTGGGCTATGTGGGAGGAGTGAGCAGAGGCCTTTGTACCCCTGGCTGGAGGCAACATCACAGTGTGGGGCCAGCCTGAGGGACAGGAGGTGGGAGTGGGGTCCGCGCCTGTCCCTCTCTGACCCATCTACCTGCCATGGTCTGGCTGGGGCCTTCTCAGGGCAGGCCGGGCACTGGTGCCACCCCCTGGCTCCTCGGGGCTCCTTGGCTGAGCAGACGGGTCCCCCAGGAGCTCTCTGTCTCTGTGGCCGGTCAGTCAGGGCACCAGGAGGGGTCAGAGGCCGCTGCCGTCCCGAAGGAGAAAGTTAAACAAGAACAGGATGAGTTAACATGTAACCTCGCAGCACTTACCTGGAGGCGTCATGCGCGGCCCCTCGCGCTGCAGTGGGCACAGCCCAGGGGGCTTGGGGGAGCGCTCAGACTTACCTTCCCCCACTCCAAGTGTCACCATGACGGCCCGGGGAGGGCCCCCTGGCACCCCTCATGAGGTGGGACATGCTGTGTCCCCACTGTTCCCTGGGATAGGGCCACCACACACAAGGAGGGCTGCGGTGCAAGCCTCACTCACTCAGCCCTGAGCACCGAGGGTCACGTGCAACCTGCCTGCCACCATGGGGTGGGTGTGGGCTGCTGGACTCGGGGCCATACTCCCAGCTGTACGGCTTCGTCCTGGACATGTCCCGTGTGCACTCGCGTGTGCGGACACGGCACCTGAGCTGAGCCAGGCCACAGTCCTCAAGGCAGGAGGGAGGGAGCCTAGCTGGACTGAGTCTGCTCCAGCAGGCCTTGAGGGTCCCCCTTCCTTCCGGGTCCCACACCCGTATCCCCCCACCCATCTGTCATGTCCAAAACCAAAGACCTTTGTCCACATTGTCTAGTTCTCCAAGGGAGGCCTCCACCCCACCCATAGGTGACTCCTCTGGGGGGCTGGGACTCTGAACCCAGACTAGGAGCCACCGCACGTGCCTCCTGACACAAAAAGCTCCAGAGTGACCTGGGCTGAAAGGAGGGGCCAAAACCCCCAGCACCGGAGCCTCTCCCAACAGCCTCCGCTCCAGCCAGAGCCCTGGGGCCACCTCCTCCCGGCCCCCAGGCTGGCCCAGCTGACCGGGCGGGTATTTACTGAGTCCACACTCCGCTCCTGCCTAGGGCTGTCCCCCCCAGCCCTCGGGCCCCAAGTCTCTCAGCCTCCCCGCCATCCCTTCCGCACGGGTGAGGCCGGGGACCTGGCCCAGCCTCCTCACAGCCGGAAGCCCTGGGCTTGGCTGGGCTGCAGTTTCCTCGGGTGCTGCTGGAGCATCAGGCAGGGAACTGGTGAGGAGTTTCCTTCCAGAAGCCCCCTGGTGGAGGGCAGTCTTGGGAAGGTCCTTGAAGCAGAACCTGTCCCCTGGGAGGCTGTGGGAGACGGGGCCGCTCACACCCCCTTCCCCCGTGTCCCCAGCGCGGCAGGTCCCAGGAAGCTCCTGCAGCAGCCCTCCACCTCCTCAAACTCAGAATAACTCTTACCCCTGGCGGGGCAGGCTCCGACCTTCCTGGAAGTGAAGGCCAAACTGCACAACAGGGACAGGGGTCCCCCCCCTGCACACCCTCCCCTGCAGAGTCTGTTTTGCACGCCACATACACACAAGGACCCCAGCCCCTCCCCACGCACACCTGCACTGCACACCCCCCCCCACCTCCAGCACTCTTGCGGCCACACACACAGCACACACACACTTGCAACAGCTCCCACAGGGCGCAGAGCCTTGAGCATCTGCACAAACCCCACACCACAACTGCACCTCACACCTGCCCTTCCCCCCCCCCCGGGGCACACAAACAGCCTCCTGTCACCCCGCTCTTACAGGCACACACAGGCTACACATGCTGTGGGGCCTCCCCTCAGCTGGGCCAGACTCTAAGGATTGGCCCCGGGTCAGAATGGTGTCCAAGGGCTAGGACACAGGCTCACGCAAGGCAGCAGGGCCGTCGGGGGCAGTACATGAAGTCACCTGGTTCCGGCTCTCTCCTCCTGGGGGGGAATGTCAGTCATTGAGGTCACTGATGCGTGCTTGGGAGCCAGCCCTCTGCTCAGCTGGGCCGCAGGCCCGGCCCGCAGCACCGCAGCCCCAGAACACATCGCCAAGCACAGTGAGGACCTGCCTTTTGTTTGTGTGTGTGTTTTAATCAGAACTTTCCCTGCAGCTTCCTGGCTTTGCAGTCACATCCTCTCCTAACCCTAAACCCCACCCAGGCGGGCGGGCAGTTGGTGGCTCTCGCCCCGCCTGCCTCGCCTGCTTGCTTCTTCCTGTAACTCTGAGTCAAGCGTCTCCTCCCTCTGGAGCCCACCCCAGCCCACCCGGGCAGCGGACTTCCCGAGGCCAGGACTGGGGGATGGAGAGAAGGTTACAGAGAGGCGGGGGCGGGGGGTGATGTGAGGGGATCCTAAGGAGACCCCCCCCCAGTCAGGGCCATCCTACACACACACACACACACACACACGCAGGGTCAGCTGTGTCCCAGACACGGTCTACGATGTGACACTGGGGATGGTGAGTCTCCAGGTTGCAGCCACAGTGAGCATCTGCCCTGTGACCTGCTGGGGTGAGGGAGTCCTGTGGAAGTTCCTGCCAACAATGGGGCCTTGAGCAGAGCTTCTGGGCTCCCTCCCGGTCCACTTCCCCGTTTAGTGCCCAAACAGAGGCTCTGGTATAACATGGACCTTAGTTTCAGCCTGGGATGGGAAGGCGTCCCCACCTTTTCCAGAAAAAGAAGCAAGAAAAGGCCTTGCTAGAGGCTCCCGGGCTCTAAGCCGAGCCGGCGGGGGCGGGGGAGCGGCATCCCCTTTTGTCACTTTCCCTCCCAGACCGATGTGGGACCCAGGGCCCAGCAATCGGTGGCTGGCATCACCACCCATAGAAATTGGGCAAGGGGCCCCTTCAGGCCCTGTCCCTGCTCTCACCGACCGAGGGGCAGAGTCCCCCCCAGTGGGCCAGCCTCAGTACTGGCTTTCCTGTGTCCTTGGTCTGACCCTGCCCCAGGCCTGCCCACCCCCGCTGCCACCCCACCCTGTGGATCTCAAGACCCTCTGGTGATGGTGCCTCCAGGGCTCAGGGTCCCACAGAACTATCGGCAGACCTGATGGCACCCTTCCCCTGCTGAGCTGCAGCTTCCTGGACAGCGGGGGGGCTGCTACCAGCTCCTCCTCCAAGGTGTCTCAGTGGGCGGCGTGAGCCCCAGACAGACAGTCGTCAGTGACCAGCCTAGGAGTACCCAGGCAGGACACAGTGAGCCCCAAGCAGCCTTGCTGCCTCTCAAAGTTCCTGCCAGACTTCCTGTTGCTCTGCGTGCGTCCCCGGTGCCACCATCTCACAGCCATGACACCCCCTTCCTCCGCAAAAGTACACCCTCATCCCCAGGCTCACCCTCCGAGGGGAGCGCCCACAAACCCACATCGCCTCGGGCACTATCCGGGACCGCCCTTGGAATCCGGGCTCACCCCTCCCCTCCCCCACCACACTCAGTGGTTACTAGAAAGCTCCAGGTCCTCAGCCTGTGTTCTGGCTTGCGCGCTGGCTCCCTCGGCGCTAGCGACGGAGGGCGACACCCCCCCCCCCCTCCCCACCCCTCCGCCGTCTGTTTTGCTGCTTAGCACCCCCACAGTCTGGTAGCATCTCCTGCTCAGCTGCGACCTGCAGCCCACTGTGCCCCAGCTCTTGCTGCGCCCCCGACGTGTGCCCTGAAGGACAGAACCGTACACCAGGTCTCCGCCCCGCAGGCGAGGGGCTCTGTCCTGCTCCCCCAGGCTACAGCGCCCAGTTCTCCACTACACACCCCAGCTCCGGCACTCCGCCTTAGCTAGGGGCGATCCGGATTTAGCAGTCCCCCACCCTCCAGGTGCGGCGAGCAGGCGGGGCGGGGGCGGGCACCGAGGGCGGGGACGCGGGTATCGCAATGAGAACGCGCACAGAGAGCCGAGCGCAGACCGGAGCGCGCACTAGGGGGCCAAGGATGACGGGTCCGGGTGCGCCCAGGGCTGGCGCGTAGGGCGCGCAGGCCTAGCACGGCAGGTGGGGGACGCCGGCGGAGGGCGGGAGCGCGCGCGTGGCGGTAGCTCCGCCCGGCGACAGCTCCGCCCGGCGACAGCGCCGTGCACGGCCGCAGCCTGTTACTCGTGCGCCCCCGGGGCCCTGGGAGGCCTCAGGCCTGGATCCGAGCTCCGGTCGGAGGCGAGGGTCCCCGCGCGCCTCGGCGTTCCACCTCCCTCTCCTGGGCAAAGGTCACCAGGAAGCCACTGCCCACGTCGGGCGAAGCGGGAAACGTGGCCCAAGCCGTCCCCCCACCCCCCCCACCCCCTGATCCGCCGCCAGGCCCACGGGGCCGGGACACGGACAAACTCAGGCTTCCGGGCGACGGGGCAGCCGGCCCGACTCCGAGCAACTTCCTGCGGGACCGCGCCCGCCACGGCCCAGAGGCTCTTAGGGACAAGGGGTCCCCAAGCTCCAAGCCTAGTCCCGGCTCCCAGGAGCGGGAGACCTCAACTCACCCCCGTGGGTCTGAGCCACTCACCCTGCTGCCAAGACCTGGGGATCGTGCCGACCGCGGGGGCGGGACAGCTCACCTGGGCCAGGTGCGCGGCGGCAGCGGCGACAGTCCCGGCGGCGGCGGCAGGTGCAGCCCCGCCCAGCAGCCAGGGCCTGAGGGCGGACCCAAGAGTCCCATTTTGCGCCCAAGTCTGGCGCTTAAGACCGTCCTGATGTCAGACGCCAGGAAGCCTCCGAGCTGCAGCCACCCAGCCTTGGGGGTAGAGGGCGAACCGGCCCGACCGGCCTGCAGAGTCTTAGACCTGGGGGACTCAGGGTTTCCGCTGTCCCCAGGGGCACCCTTCGTGGTTCTGCCTCTCCTCCCCAGCTCTTTTCTCCAGGAAGCCTGCCCCTAACCATCGCGTGCAGGAAAGGTAGGACCTCGACAAGGCGACAAGGCGCTGCTCACTTGGCAGCCCAAGAAAAACCAAAGGAGGACCAGGAACCTACGGCATTGCAGACCTTTCTCCATCTGGGCCTCAATTTCCTCTCTAGCCCTGAGGTCAGACACGATCCACTTAAGGCCCAGAATTGACACGAAGAAGTTTTTATTTTATTATAGAAAGTTCTGCAGCCTGAGGGGAGCCAGAGAGGTGGGATCAGGGCCCCCTGACCAACCAGGGTCGGGGAGGGGAGGAGGATCTGGGCCCCACAAGTTAGAGAGGGGCTCAGGATACCGGGCTGGCTTTCCTGTGTTCTGACTGCTGAGAAGCACCCGATGCCCTAGCTCTGGGGGTGGCAGAGGGCAATCAGAGTTCAAGTCAAGGCTATACCAACCCTGAACCCCGTTGACAGATGGAACAGGCCTCCTAGACCACACCTCACACATACAAGGGCCCTCCAAGACCTCCCCCTACCACCACCGGGTATACACTGGCCTCCCGGGACCCCACACGTATGCCGTGAGTTGGGGTGGGAGGTGAGGGGGTGGCTCTGAGTCCCAGCTCCTGGGCACCAGTGCTTCTTGGCCAGCTCTGGATCTCCTACACATCTGTGCTCTTGGGGCTGGACCTGGAGGCAGGAATGGGATTGCTGGGGCACCTGGGTGGCTCAGTCGGTTAAGCAGCTGACTTCAGCTCAGGTCATGATCTCACAGTTCGTGGGTTCGAGCCCTGTGTCAGGCTCTGTGCTGACAGCTCAGCCTGGAGCCTGCTTCTGATTCTGTGTCTCCCTCTCTCTCTGACCCTCCCCCGCCCACATTCTGTGTGTCTTTCTCTCTCAAAAATAAATAAACATTAAACATTTTTAAAAAGAAAAGGAGGGACTCCTGGGTGGCTCAGTCGGTTAAGCGTCCGACTTCGGCCCAGGTCATGATCTCACGGTTTGTGGGTTCAAGCCCTGCGTCAGGCTCTGTGCTGACCACTAGCTCAGAGCCTGGAGCCTGTCTTCAGACTCCTTCTCTCTCTGACCCTCCCCTGCTCACGCTGTCTCTCTCTCTCTCTCTCTCAAAAATAAATTAAAACATTAAAAAAATTAAAAAGGAAAAGGAATGGGAATGTTGGGGATCAAGGTCGAGGCCCTACCTCAGGCCCGGGGCCTGGCCCCACCCCTGCCTGGCCTTTGCCTCCCATACCAGAGTGCCTGGTACTTCTTCTCCAGAACCTCGTTCTTCACAGACTGAGGGACGTCAGGCACGAACCAGGCGGCAATGAGCTTGATGCACAAGGCCACGTGCTGGGGGGCAGGGGACGAGGGGTGAGCAGGCATTTAGGGGCTGGGGGCAGGGCGGAGGACTGGAGAGAGCAGCCCCCGCGTGGGGCCCCTCCCCTGGCTCTGGCCCACCTCGAAGAGGATCAGGAAGACCAGGCGGATGGCCAGGAGGACCCAGAACTGCTCGGACAAGTTGTAGTCCTTATCGTTGCGGTAGTCCCGGTACCTGGGGCGGGGAGGTGCCTGGGGTCAGGGGGCAGGGGGCAGGGGTTGCTCACGGGGGGCTGGGGGAAGCCAGACCTGCACGCAGTCACGTTCTCCGAGCCCTCTATCCGGATGGGATCCTGGAAGTCCTTGGTGTGGAACACAGACAGACTGTGGTTGATGTAGCCTGTGAGGCAGCTGGGGGAGGGAGAGAAGGGCCGGGGCAGGAGTGGGCTGCAGAGCATGGCCTCTTCTGGCTCCCAGGGTGCTTTCCCGGAGCTAGGCCCTGTGCGGTGGGGGCTGCTAGGGTGGAGCACAGCACAGAACCCCCCCTTCGCTTCACTGCATGGGAGAGGGGCCCCTGGGGGTGACTGAAGGGACTCAGAGGGCCACCACCTGCCCTTCGTGCCAGGAACCCAGGGGAGCCTTCCAGGGGAAGACCCCTGGACACCCCATTAGTAGGATCAGTGGTCCCCTGTGGGGCCCTCTTCTGTGGACTTTTGGGAGGGAGTCGTTCTGGTGGCGGCTGCTCAGGAAACAGCTCCTTCTGGGACCTCCATTTCCCCACGGGGGTTCCCAGCAGATTGGCGTGGGAGGTCAGGAGCACCCTCAGGCCCGGGTTTGTGACAACCACAGCAACACCGGCCACGTGAGCCCTTCCCCCCGGGCTCCACTAGGGCTGGGCTGTGGCTGGGCCAGTTTTCCCAGGGGTCTCTGGGCTCTCCTTACTCCACTCCGGGGCTGGCCCCGTGTCGGCACGGGCCGTACTGGTACTTGTACACCACGCGGGGGATGAACTCAGATGTGAAGGCGATGACCATTCCGTTGGCAATGACCGCCAGCACACCGATGGTCTCCAGCACCTGCAGCCAGGTCCCTGGGCCACAGCAGTGGGGTGACGCAGTCTGGTTCCTCAAGCCCCGACCCTTTGGCACTGCCCACCCCACCACCACCACGCATGATCCACCAAGCCTGGGAGCTTGGATGGTCATGGGGCCTTGTCACCTCTGCCATGCCTCTGCTCATGGCGGCCGTGGGCAGCCTTCACTGATGAGGAAGACCTGGGCCATGGCAGACATGGACCGGGAGGGGCTCAGGTCCCCCCAGACCCCCGTCTTCTGCCTGAACCCCTCAGCTGCCCCAAGCTTGCCCCACTCCTGGGTCAAAACGCCTTAACCTGGGCCCTAGAGTGGGACCTCCTCCCCTCTACCTCTCTCTCTGCCCACACCTAGCACCCAGTTCCCTCTGCTCTTCCCTGATACCTGGCCATCTCGGTGAGGACAGTCTGGGTGACTGAGGACACCTCTTAGTTATTCCCTGCCCAGCTGCTGGATCCCTCCCTCTCTCAGGTGCCTGCTCTCAGAGCCCACTCCTCTGCCTAGGTCCCCCAAGGGGGCCAAGGGCCCTGCGGCTGGATCCTACTCAGGGAGGGGCAGGGCCTGCAGGTGCACACCAGCCCTGCCTCTTCCTGGGACCTGAGCGCCACTCTCCAAGGCCAGGTCTCCGCCTAGGCAGAACCCGGGGAAGGGCTGTGGGGAGGGGCTTATCTTGGGATTATTTCAAGGGAACTAGCATGATCTGGTCCCAGCACCCCTCGCCGCCCTGCCCCTGGCTGGAGTGCCCATGCTCCTTGCTGCCGAGTCAGGCCCCTGACCTATGTCCTTGGCCTTGCGGGGCACCAGGCGCTGCTGCAACCTGACCATCTTGATGGCGTCCAGGCGGATCTCCACGAGGTTGCTGAAAAGCGCTAGCAGCGGGGCGAGCGGGAAGGCGGCCACGAAGATGGTTGTGAAGCCGTACTGGATCACTGGGGGATGTGGAGATGTCACCTCGTGCCGTGGAGCACGCTGCCCGTCAGAGTGCCCGCTCCCAGGGCCCACCCCCTCCGCCAGTCCCTGAGACTCGCTGTCAGGCCGGTGCCCCCGCCCCACCCACGCACTCATCTCCATGAACTCATCGAACAGGCTGAAGGTGTTGATTGGGTTCAGGAGGTAGTTGCGCTGCCAGTCCCTGAGCTCGGGGTCCTCGGATGCCTGGCGCAGCTTGGCCCGTACTAAACGACACTTGTGGGCCAGCCACCTGGGGGTGACAAGAACGAGTGGGGAACAGGTGAGGGGCCCTCTGGGACGGCTGGCTCTGGGAGGGGTGGAGACGGGGCTCCCTGGGGTGAGGAGGGGGCAGCAGGACAGCCCTAGGGAAGGAGGGAGGCCCTCACGGGCGCAGGTACTCCACGCAGTTGCTGAGCGTTTGTTTCAGACCCATGATAATGGCCATCTGCAGGAACAGGTCCATCATGCAGCCGCTGAGATGACACTGCAGGGGGTCGGAGGGGGAGGTCAGGCTGGGGAGGTCAGGCGGTGGGGGGGGGAGGTCAGGCGTGGGGAGGGAGCCTGTGGGGGGCGGAGATCAGGGACAGCACGATGCAGTGTCTGGGACAGACTGACCTCCTCCAGCCTCCACATCCCTGCCAGGCGCACGGACTTGCCAGGGTGACCGTTTATCCTAGGAAGGACAGTCAGGTTGGCAGAGGGGCAGCGCCTTGCTTCTGACTGGCTGGGCTGGGGGAGCACAGGGTCTGGGACACAGAGGCTGGATGCACAGCCCACACCCAGACACGCCCCTCCACACGCACTCACCAATGTGCACAAGCAAAAGCTCGGCCATTCACAGGCGCAGATAGGTGCTAGACAAGGCCTGTTAGGAGTGGCCTCAGTTTATCCCCATTGAAACTGTGCACATAGGATTATTTTGTGTGTAAAGTCACCTGCTTTCTGTTACATGATTTGAAAAAATACAAACCGCATCAAATCAAAAGTCAGGCTCCGGGCCAATGGTCGGGAAGACAGAGTCTCACCTCAAGGGGGCTGGACAACCAGACTCTGATTGCAGGGCTGGGCCACTGCCTGCTGAGGGCCCACACCCCCACCCCTGCGGAGCCCGCAGCAGCACTGACTGCGTCCTTCTGCCCCCAGGCAGGGGTGCAGAGCCTGACCGAGCAAGAGCCCTCCTCGGGAGAGATGTGGCCCAAAGCAAAGTCCCTGGCACGCGCCTTTCTTACTGATGGACAGGGGCCAAGAACTGAGGGCCTCTAACATCCAGATCAGAGACCAATTAAAGAACGAGTAAAAGAGTGAAAGGAACTTGGAAGGGATAGAAGCAAGAGCAGAAAGAAGAGAAGAAAAGCCAGGGGGTCCCGGGGCGTGGAGAGGAGGCTGGGAAGGAATTGTCCAGAGGAGGCCCCTGAGGTGAAGCGCAGGTAAACGAATGTAAAACATCAATCAAAGGGCCGGGAAACTGTGCTGAGAAGTCCCAGAAGCTGGAACAAAAATGGGAGGGAAAAAAGCAAAAACAATTAGGCAGTTAATTCAGAAAGTCCAATTTCCAAATAAAAGGAATTCACGAGATGCAGGAAAGCCGCTAGGAACTGAAGGACCCAAGGCTCTGGGGCCCGACAAGGGCCTGGTCATTTCCTTCCATCTGATTCTGCAGGCCAGGCTTGCTGCGGGGGCCGACTCTGCCAAGGCCCCTCAGGGAGCTGCCGCCCGAGTTAGAGAGACAGCGAGCAAACGACAGCATGGGGCCAGAGGGGAAGTGGGGGACCTGGGGGGACCAGGGCTTTGGGCTGAGCAACAGGAAGGTGCAGCTGCCACGGGCAGGTGGACTCCAGGGAGAGGTGTGCCCTGGAGACAGGAGCATGGGCCTCACGGGTGTGTCTACATGACGTCAGGTCATGAGAACAGACACCAGGGCGTTGCGATGTTTAGTGGTCGGGAGAGGAGGAGAAGCAGGTGTCCAGGGAAGGGCCGGCAGGACGGGATGGGAGAGGCAGGAGCAGGGAGGGAGAGGACCAGACCTCAGGCGTGCTGCCGAGAGCATTCTCGGAAGGAA
>PISW01012085.1:0-35246 GCA_004023785.1 Mungos mungo
ACAATAGCCAAATCATGGAAAGAACCTAAATGTCCATCAACTGATGAATGGATCAAGAAGATGTGGTATATATATACAATGGAGTACTATATGGCAATGAGAAAGAATGATATATGGCCATTTGTAGGAAAGTGGATGGACCTTGAGGGTGTCATGCTAAGCGAAATAAGTCAGGCAGAGAAGGATAGATACCATATGTAGTACTTTAAATCCTTCAGCTTAACAATCTTCACCAGGAGTAGATTCAACTTCAAACCACTTTCTTTGCTCATCTGTAAGAAATCGCTCCTCAACCATTAAAGTTTGATCATGAGATTGCTGCAATTCAGCCACATGTTCAGGCTTCTAATCCCCTTGCTATTTCTACCACATCTGCAGTTACTACTTTCTCTGAAGTCCTGAACTCCTAACTTATCTGAGGGTTGGAATCCACTTCTCCCAAACTCCTCCTGTTAATGTTGTTTTGACCTCTTCCAATGAACCAGCAATGTTTCATCTAGGATGGGGAGTTCTTTCCAGAAGACTTACAATTTGTCCAGATTAACAAAAAATCTCAATTCATGGAAGCTATAACCTTATAAAACACTTAATACCGGAAAAATACTTGATCCATGGGCTGCAAAATGGCTGTTGTGTTAACAAGCATGAAAACACTAATCCCCTTAAATGATTCCATCAGAACTCTTGGGGGGGGGTGAGGTACATTGTCAATGAGCAGTCATATTTTGAAAGGAATCTCTTCCCTGAGTAGTAGCTCTCAGTGGGTTTAAAATCTTCAGTAAGCTATGTTGTAAACAGATGTGCTATCATCTGGGTTCTGTCCCATTTATAGCACATAGAGTAAAGTGAGCAGAATTTTTAGCTGTAGGGTTTTCAGAATGGTAAGTGGTAAATAACCATTGGCTTCAAATTTCACTCACCAGTTGTATTAGCCCCTAATGAGTCAATCTGTCTTTTGAAGCTTTGAAACCAGGCATTGGGTTCTCTAGCAATGAAAGTCCTAGATGGCATCTTCTAATAAGTAATTTTTCTACATTGGAAACCTATTTAGTGTAGCTACTCCTTAATTATCCTAGCCAGATCTTCTGGGTAACTTGCTACCCCTTGTACATCAGCACTTGCTTCACTTTTTAATATAGCTTCTTTGAAGCCTCATAAACCAACCACTACTAGCTTCACTTCTAAACTTCCTTACCTCTAAGACTTCACAAAACTGAAGAGATAGGGTCTTAGCTCTGGATTAAGCTGGGACTCTTAGAGAATGTTAGCTGGCTTTATCTCCATAGATACCTGAAACTTTTCTCCATATCAGCAACAAGACTGTTTCACTTGCATGTTCCCTGGAATTGCACTCTTAATTTCTTTAAGAACTTCTCCTTTGCTAACTGTTTGATGCAAGAGGACTCTTGGCCTGTTTCGGCTTCTAAGCTTAATCTTCAGCTTTTGACTTAGGGACATGTGACTCTTCCTTTCACCTCAATACTTAAAGGACATTGTAAGGTTAACTACCCTAACCTAATATTGTATCTCAGGGAATAAAAAAGCCCAAGGAGAAGGTGAGATGTGAGAAAGGCCAGTTGGAGCAGTCAATGATGAACTTAGTCTCATATGGGTATGGTTTATGCCCCTTAGATAATGTTTGATGTTAGTATAATTATTTCACTGATCATGGGTCACCATGACAAATACAATGTTTAAAACTTAAAACTACCAACATGACATAAGTAGGAAGTAATACTTGGGGGAGGTGGGGATGGCACCAAAAGACTTAGTTGATGCAGAATTGCCACAAACCTCTAGTTTCTTTCTTAAAAAGCAGATATATGAAGCACAACAAAATGCAATAAAATGAATGCCTATATTCTCCATATGTGTCCACTAAGGCTTCTCTCACCACTGTTCTTTTGACCTATGGCTGTAATAGAGCAGTGGCCATTCTGCTAGCACTTTCACTGAGCTTTGAACTGGAGACAGGCTTTTTCCTCTTGTGACTTTTTTTTTTCTTTCAAGGAACTACTCCCCATGAGGCAATAGACATGAACTTAGAAAAGGAGGTAAAAGATACCAGGTCTGGACCACCTATAACTTGGGCCCTCAAGACTTCACACTCCACCTGAGTGTACTAGGACTGTTTCTAAGACACTTGGTGTATTTCCCACCCAACCATGTGTAGTCTGTCTACACTAGCTCATGATAGCCATCTCTGTCACTTAGAAGTCCCAAAGGTAAACACCTTAGTCTTTGAGGGCCCAGCAGTATGTCAGGAGCTGTTCTCGGAGCAAATAGTTCTATGCTGTAGTTAATGTGATTTTATTCCAGAACGTTTGGGGCTTTCAAACCAGCTTGCTAGACATTCCATATTGCCTTTTGTACTAAAGCTATCTCTTATCATTGGGATTATTTGGGTCCTATAGACCAAGTGGCAGAACACCTGGAACAATAGCCTTAACTTCGTACCGAGCTGTCCATCTTTGGGTCCATTTGAAATGTGTACTTCCAGCATAACCTGATAAAAGTATTGGAACAATCCTCCCAAGTGTCATATGCTGCTCCCGTGTGTGTGTGTGTGTGTGTGTGTGTTAAAAAAAAAAAAAACTTCAGTAGTAGGGGGTACAAGGTACAATGTCCTTTTATTTCCAATATCTTGGTATAGATCAAAGGACTAGAATCTCAGTATTCCCATATTTGAGTATTTTAACTCTGTAGGGTTTCTCTAGATATATGGCAGGTCTTTCAAGGGCAGTCAGAGAACTTGTTACTCCTGTCACCAGGTCTGATTAGCATGGCCTCAAAATGGAGGACTGATAAGGTATTTTGTGGTATGGTCAAGGTGATCATGATCCTATGGTCTATATAGCCAAAGAGCAGGGGCATTAACAGACTCTTAAGGCTTTGAAGTTGTACCGCAGACTGTCCCACATAAGTGTAAATGGTCTTAAATCATCTGAGGATTGAGAAGGCTTTTTTCATTGTTCATAAAACATATCAGGTGCATGTCATATTGGTATCAAAGATACCACATCTAGCAAAGCAGCTGCATTTGGGGATCACATGGAGAACAACCTTGATCAACATCTGTCATGATGCATCTTTGCACAAAGACCATAGATGTAAAGGCTGTGTGTTAGTGATTCCCATCTTGAGTTTTAGGACTACTTCTCTGTAATTTCATCCCAGAATTCATTACTTAGAACCACTCTGCTGGAAGGACTAATTCTAAGCCCTTGAAATTACATCCCAGACTAAGTAACCAATTGAGTTCTTCTACATTCAGATATGTCCACCCTAACTATGCACTTTAAGACTTGGGATGAGATCTCTGGAACCATTGGACTATGAGACTGCCTTGAGCTACAACTCTTATCCAGTCTCTACTCTGAGGGAACATGACAACATTTTAAATCTCTTGGCCTGAGTTTCAGCTCAAATGTTAGGTAGACCCTTGTGTACAACTCTGGCAAATGGCCTTGACAAAGGATTAAATAGCTAAGGCATACTTAGAGCATTCCTGAGGCCTCCTTTGGGATGGTTTTATTTTCACAGAGTGGAGTCTGGGTCTGAGGATTGCTTTAGATCTGGCAACGGGGTGAAGAATCATTTCAAACTTCTGTTGTTAACACCATCCTTGGTAGTGTCCTGGGGCCCCCTCCCCTTTCTGGCCTCAAATCTGAGCCCAACACTCCAGTTATCTATATCTCACACAATAGGGGTAGGATTATATACTAGCCTTGATCAGAGATCCCTGCAGGTCAGGATATACTCGTGGCTACATAGGAGTTGCTCATCATAATTTCTTTGCGTCTGATGGCTACATGCCAATTCTGATTGCTATCATCCCCATCTATACCAAGGAGTCTTGTTTCAGGGCAACATCTATTGTCCTTTTAAAAGAAATTTTTTTAATGTTGAGAGAGGCAGTGTGAGCAGGGGAGGGTCAGAGAGGGAGACACAGAATCTGAAGACAAGCTCCAGGCTCTGTGCGAGCTGTCAGCACAGAGCCTGACGTGGGGCTCGAATGCATGAACCGCAGGATCATGACCTGAGCTGAAGTCGGACGCCTAACCAGCTGAGCCACCCGGGCACCCCTCTATTGTCCTTTCTGACCTACAGAAGACAGATGGTCCACACTAAGCTTATAAGCAATTGCTTGTCCTCTAAAATGCATTCTGTATTCTAGTGAAGGGCACATTCCCTGAGCCTACTAGAAGGAAAGCACTTGGCTGCTGGGTCCTCTGTAAGAATGTACATTATGTAAGAATGGTCTTCCCCTGCTGAACCTCTAAGCCTTGCTACTATATTCTAATAGTTCTAGAATGTCTACATTACTTGCTAAAGGTCCTTATGTCTATGCTTCAAGGAAAAAAATCTCAGTACTGTAAAACCAGTTCGGGGTGTCATTTTCAGGGTATTAAATCTTGAATAATGGTGATCTGCCATCCTATCTAGCTTCTTATTCAGCCAACTCCCTTTCTAATACCCTCAAGATCTACTTTTCAATCCCTATCGATGCATATTAAGTAGTAAAAAATACTTCCACAAATGTTTACTTCCTCCTAAAGCAAGCCTTTTCCTCCTCAGGCTATGCTGAGAACTGACCCAGCTTAACTTGCCTGATGCAATGAGAAAGGGGGTGGAATAATTTTTACTACAAACATCTTGTCAAGGTATCTATTTTAAGGGAGATATTAGTGTGGTTTTCATGCAGTGGGCAATGGATCTCTACTTGCAGGTGGTAAAGGGCTGCTTCTGCCATCGTGGAGGTTTCAAAGAAATCTGGCCCAATATTCTTGGGCTCATCTACTTAAGATAACCCTGACACAGGGATCAGAGTCCTGCTTTCTCCCTTCTTGGGTCTTTGGCTTTAGCACAGGACCTGCTACTAATGAATCTAATCTCTCTTGCAACTTTGCTACTTCTCAAGCCCAGGATCTAATTATTACAGCCCCTTAGCTGTAGGATACAATAGTCTCAAGGTTGTCATTGAGACCCTGACTATCATCCTATACCCTATGTTGATTAGTTGACCGCTACAAGTTGTTCATCTTTTCAGGTTTCCAAAGCAGTTAGCAAGTACCAGTCAACTGTATACAACTTCTTACCTATACAGCTCAAGTACCAGAACAGTTGCAAAACCCGAATGTTTCCCCTTTATTCTATGCCTTATCCAAATATACTATAGGGGAGTGCCCATAAATAGAACTTTCCAGGGCCTCTTATGTTATAGCTTGGCTTCCTTGAAGGCAGAATCCAAGATAAATACTTCAGCGTAAGTGCTCTCTTTGAAAACTAATCCCAAAGAGTAGGCGTGAGGGAATCTAAAGAGTGAAAAGTAAGGAAAACCTTGACATTTCTGCATGGGCAATGGGAATGTGATTCTACTGAAAGCTGCTGAAACATGTAGGATGCCTTGCAGCATTGTCAGCTAGAAGCCTTAGGAAGCAGGAACATCT
Organism: Mungos mungo; assembly: GCA_004023785.1. Classification (NCBI taxonomy): domain Eukaryota; kingdom Metazoa; phylum Chordata; class Mammalia; order Carnivora; family Herpestidae; genus Mungos; species Mungos mungo. The sequence goes on from PISW01012085.1 coordinate 5,451, forward strand.
TCTACCTAATGGATTTCTTTTGCATTGTGTTGGTAGATGGTTGTTCTGAGGTATTTAGCCCAAGAACTATTGGGTGGCCTTCAATGGAAGCTGATCTGGAACAAGAAGTAGAGCTTCACTTCAGTCATGTTCTCTATATATCAATCTCTGCTGATTTTTGCTGTAGTTCCATGGCAGTAATGAGAAGATGGTATATGACAAGAGATTAAATTGTATATGCCTCTAGTATTTCAATAAACACCTACATAAGTTATGGACTACCTCTAAGTTGTGCCCTTGTTACTTTTGCATGATCTTAGGGTTAGCCTTGAGTAAGAATGTCCTCCTGGCCATAAGGGATATGTAAGCCAGTCACAGAAGAAATCGAGTTTATTAGCAGGCAGTAAGCATTGCAATAAGTATTCAAAGTCAAGGACTTTAGTTTTCGTAGACATAAACTAGACCACTCATTGCCTCTACCAGGAATAGAAGGTATCTATTAGAAAACTTGAAGGGAAGGACTCCATGAGCCAATGGTTAAGTCTTGGGGAAGGTCATCAACGATGTGACAAGTCGACCTGGGAGTTTGACCTGTGCTCTCAGACTCCTCACCACCTCAATGTGGGTTTTACTTGACTTTTCCACTTCAGAGGCTGCTCCAGAGAACTAACATTGAGATAATGATGTAGTGTTGAATAGCTGCATGGCACATATGACTGAACTGAGTTAAGGTCTCTTCATAAACTTTAAGATCTAGGTGGGTGAGGGGATCATTTGTCTTGCTAGTCCCTAAGACAAGCCTTGTGAGTTCTTTTGTTAAAAATGCAACCTATCAACCTGGAGTGGCCTGCCTCTTTAGTCTCTCCCTACCCTGTGTATATTGGAGCTGGCTTCAGATTCTATCTAGGAATCTCCCTTGAGGCTTGTGGATTGTTACTAAGGTGAAAGACACCTTTTCTCTTTTGCATGGTTTGAAGAGAATGTATTATTCAGATTAGAGAGTTTGTAGGTCTCCGTGGAGCCAATCAGGAAAAGGGAAGTATCTTGTAGCATCTCCAATTCTGCTTTTCTGGCAACATCTAAATGACTTGTCTGGTTCAGGGTTGCAGTAAGATGCCTTACAACTTGGGGTAAAAGAAATAGCCAAGGTATCCTGGGTCTCAATGTGGCCCTTCCCAGGGCTCCTGCTCCATACCTTGGGAAGATGGCAGGAGGGATAAATGTGAAGAGGGCCCTGGAGACCAAAGCTAAGGCAAAGGTTCTCTGCTTTCCTGCCTTTTGGCCCCAAGCCATGAGTGGAACTGACCCAAGGCTGGGAGGGGGCAGGAGGGTGAGAAAAGGCCAAGAGACAAGAATTGAGCAACAGGTCCTCTGGTTCTGACCTAGACACAACTCTGCTCCAAATTCTGCCCACCTGTTCCTACCTTTATTCACAAGTAGGGTGGGCAAGATGTCAATGAAAAGACCACCCTAGAAGAAATAGCCCTGTTCAACTGGCCAATACCCATGCTTATCTGAACCATATTTCTTTCCTCAGCACTTGGTACTTGCTCTTTAGGAACTTGAGGTATTCCTGGAAACTCATTATTGAGGCATCCCTGTACCTAGGCTCTGAAGTGACAAGTTCAGTGAAGGGCCTTAACCTCCAATTGCATTTCTTCCTTCAGTCTATCAGGGTGCTGGAACTCATATACCCCACTGCCTGCCTACCTGCTTGTCCATTTCCACAGGGTAAACAAACACTTCTGTGCATAGACATCAACATGAAAGATTTCTTGTACTGGCTATGATCTCCAACATGGTGTTGGATAGAAGTAGATAAGTGTTGCCTTCTAATCCTGGAAAATACCTAATATTAAGACTGCAAGCACAGGTGTTTCTAGAAACATTCTTCTCAATTGAGAAAGTTATCTCCTATTCCCAGTTTGTAGAATTATTGTAATGAATGGATAAATTTTGATCTGTTTGCTACATCTGAGAGGATTTCTCTTTTTAGTGTGGTGAATGGATTTTTAAACTAACCTGGTATTCCTAGGGTAACTTCACATGGTCATAATATCTGATTTTATTTGCTAAAAGTTCAAAAATTTTGGAAGGTCCTTAACGTTGTATTTTTGAGAGAGCGAGAGCAAGCAGGGGAGGGTCAGAGGGAGACACCATCTGAAGACGGGCTCCAGGCTCTGAGCTAGCTGTCAGCACAAAGACTGAAATTGGGATCAACCCCACAAACAGCGAGATCATGACCTGAGCCGAAGCTGGATGCTCAACCAACTGAGTCACCCAGGCGCCCCTTTACTTTTTCTCAAAATTTTTTAATGTTTAAGGATCTTTTGAAATACTTAGGTTTGAGGCATGTTGACTTAAAATACCCTTGTCAGTTAATGACCTCAAGGTTCTTGTCATAAATAAGTTGAAGTATTCTGTTTTGAGTTTACATGGAATCACTTCTGTGCCTGATACACAGTGAATTCTATAAATCAAGGATCTGTGATAGTCCCAGTTTGTCAAGAAAGATGCCAAGGCTGGATTAAAGGTGGAAGAAACTGGGGGAAACACCTGTGAGAAAATAGGAAGTGAATCAAAGAGGCTGGAGAGCGGTCAGACTGCAATATAGGCCTGGTATTGAGTAAAGGAATGAAGGTTGGGTAGACTTCTTAGCTCACAATGCAACTCTAAGGAGCCCAGCAAAAGTCTCTTGTCAGCAGTCTCACATCTCCCAGGAATAGACTTATCTTAATATACTGGCCATTATCAGTCATTGAGAGTTAAACATGAAGCATAGTCTTGGTACAATGCTGTGATGGATTTTAGAGCACAACAATGAAGGACCATGGTCAGTCATGTTTCCTGCAGTCAGATCTCAGATGCCTTCCCATGGTTGTCACAGAAGACCCTATTTGTCATATTTGTATCTGCTGTGGCCTAGGAGTTGAAGGGAAGTCCTAATGGAGTAGTATATTACTATTGCTTTAAGCCATCTCTTAGCTCCACCATGGAACTGGAGATAGATGCTTGAGAAGGGAGACAGAATTGAGTACAACATGTTTTTATAGCATGAACTTGTAGTTAACACAGACTAGGCATACCAGATCTTCTAGGTTCTAGGTGATGACTAATGTGACTTGCATGGTCAGGTCTGGTGTCCTGACTAGCCACAATAAAGAAGAGCAAAGACAGTGGTAGTCTAGAACAATGCTGGAGCCTCAGCACTAGGTTGGTAGACCTGGGCAATTTTGGCATTGGTGGAAAGCAGTCTGTGGGCCCACGTGTACTTGGCACAGGTCACCTGTGATGGTTCCTCCAGCAACGTCTTATATACTGATAAGGAACAAGTTGCTATCTTGAACATGAACTATAAACTTTGGTCAGCTGAGATGGTAGATAGGCTTCATGATGCAGTTCAAGATGCCCCATAAACTCTATGTGCTACATAGAAGTAGAGTAGCCACAGAGGTCATGTGCAGTCCTTACCATCCTAACTGGCTGGTCTGGTTTCAGTTATGGTTGCAGGGTGATCTAAAGAAAGAAAAAACCTGTTTCTTGGATTCCTCTCACATGACTCTGTGGTACTTCTTGTATAGTGTGCCCAAGGCTGACTGTTAACTCTACTTAAGGATGTTAGACTAAAATGTTTGCCTCAACTCTCAAGGAATTGACTTGGCTTATAGTCTCCTAACTTGAAAGACTGAATCCTCCTTGAAATAGTTCAAGTTAGGTGCAATAACTTACTCTTCATCCCACTTCAACCATAGAAGAGGTAGATAGAGGACATACCAATGAGAATAGTGCCAGATGTCAAATCATCTCTTGGATTTCCTTGTGCACCTGGTCAATCCTAGGTGTCAGATTGTCATACCATGTGCCATCTGACTTGTGTGTCTTGGTCAAGTAGGTTAGAGAAGCACTTAGAATGTCTTGTAGTTCCAAGTTAAGGGTCTTAGTAACAAAGCAGCCACTCTATAAGGCCATGTATCTAAACTTTTATTGGGGTGAGGGGAGTAGATAACTTCAAGAGTTGGACCAATGGACAGTTGGCCCTGCTTTATGTCCTGGAGGGTTAGGGCTGGGAGTTCCTTTTTCATATGGGCTTTGCTAGTGTAAAGAATGTTGTCCCAGTCCTAGGTGCTATGTTCAGGTTATACTTGAGAACTCACCTTATTGGACCCCATAGGTCAGAACCCCCTAGGTTCTCAGCAGTAACAGAGGCAAAACTTGTGCTAGACAGTTCAGAGGGATGTATTCATGGCTAAAATCTGATCCCATTGGTATCTAGCCAAGGCATTATAGATATCTATTGGTGGCATCTGAAAGCAAGTCAAAGTTGAAAAAAGGACTTCTGGGACCTCTGAGATGATTGCCATGAGCTCCCTGCTTCTTTGTCTTAGTTATGATTGATGGCAAAACCCTGCTTGACACACAGCTTAAAGATGTGTCCAGCTTGGGAAAGACCTAGCACCTTTAGTACTGGTTATCTGTGGTGGTGTGAATGGTGGGATAGATTGTAAGCCTTACCTAGAATTATCCAGGACTTCAGGAATCTAGCAAGCTTCTGAATGAAGTGGGCCTGAATTGGAGATAGCATCTGCAGATTTAGGTACTAGATCACCACCCTGGACTGCTTCTCTGTGTCAGCAAGGCCTATAACACCTTCATATATTACGTATCGGGATGAAAGTCCTGGTTTTTTTTTTTTTTCTACTTCCGGCCTATTGTTTCTACTTTTTGAAACGGACTACTAGGGAAAAATCCCAAATAACCAGAAACTGCAGTACAATAGCAATAAGAATTTGGTCTAAGGATGATATTAACTAAATCTTGAGTTGAAAGGGGGCTTTCAGCTCCCAAGCAGCCAACTTGCCTGGTACATCTGTATCTGTTGCCTAGCACTACACTTTGCTCTGGGTGGACACTGATGAAACAACTATCTAAACATCTCTGGCTCTAAACCAGTGGTAGAAACCAGTTATAAGCAAAAGAATCACTTCAGAATCATGAAGCTCTATTGTAAGATGAAGTGCTCTGGATCTTTCAGACTTAAAAAAAATATATATATATATCTGAGCAGGGACAAGAACTCCTAGAGAAAATACATCTTGATTTTTGCTGGAAATCCCCTACTTGCTGTGGAGTTAAACTAATGGGACTAGGCAAGTACGCAGGTTCCAGAGAAGTTCTTAAAACAATGATGCACTGTTTATACTTATACAGCATTATTTCTGTATCTTAGGTGACTTACCAACAACTCTGGTCCCCTTGTCCTGGGCCCCCTAGAATTACATCTCTATTTTCCTTTTCTCAGGGGCCAAAATTGACTTGGCCATGTTTCTTTAAATAACTGGCTTGGTTTGGGAAAGCCAAGAGCAGAGTGGGCCTCCTAGAGGAAATGAGAGGTTTGAGAGTCACAAACAAGTAGGGACCATAAAATGAAATACAACTCATTTGCTGCAGTTGACTGGTAACTGCAGGGAGATTGGAAGTAGAACTGGAGAGTAACTTATATTAATATCGGGCATCTATCAGGACAATGACATGGCTATGAAGTAGTCTAGCTGGATAAGACTAAGCAATAACTTAGATATCTTGCTCTTGTAGTTAGGGTTTCCTTGGGTTCAGATTATGATTTAAAAAGGGGGTACATTCTAGTATTAAGAGCCAGACTTATGATTTTTCTTCTGGCAAATGCCCCCTTAAGATTTAAGGGATTGGAGATGGTCTGGTGGTCAAGAATCTGTTTTTATTTCCTTATTTCATCAAGGCAAAATGAGTTACCAGAAATACCCATGGAAATCCAGCTCTCCTGGTCTCTGCAACACCCAGCGTGCACTCGTGAGTGTGTGCACGCACACACACACACACACACACACACACACACACACTCTTATTACCTCCAATATTTGCATCCAGCCTCTACCCACACTGCCAAAACCTCTTTCAAATGTGGAAGAGTCCTATGCCTTTCCATCTCAGTACAAAGTACCAATTAAATATTTGAATACCTTAGTGCTGGGCATTCTCCAAGGTACTGGGCATACACCAAATGTGTTGGAAGTACACCAAATGGAATGAAAGTACAAGGTATTTATTGCCCTCTTGTTAAAGTCAGAGGGGAAAGGTAGCCAGAAATATGCAGGGAATGCCTCCAGAATAAGTGTCAGACTTGAATTCATAGAGGAGTGTATAGGCTCATATCACAGCTCCGTATATGTGGGAGCAGCAGGTCATCTATTTTCTATAGATCACTTCCCCCACTGAGTACAGATAACCAGACTCCAGGACCCCCATCATTCTGATGGGGATTGCTTGGAGAGGTGGTAACAGTTCAAATGCTGTGCTGAATCCCAAGGCTGTTACAGCTGAAAGCTCTCTAACATTCTTTACAGGGATCAAGTTCTTGAAGTCTGGAGGGCATGCTCTAGAGCTGTCATAGTCCAACCCCTATGCCATGTGGATCTAGTTCTCTGTATATTCAAAGATTAGGGCCTCCAGGTTTCCAGTGGATGTCTTGTATTAAACCTCTAAATACTAGAGGGATGGATTATATCCCATTTAATTGTCCTGACAGCCCCAACTAGTGCTCATTCCTTCACTTCCTGATCTGCTCTTACTCCTTCTGCTCTATATCACTTCTGCTGCTCTTCATGGTTTACCTATAATATGGCCCAAGCCTGATCTCCTGAGCCCTTGGTAATCTACTTCTCAAACTGGGTAACTGTACTTCCTTAGTCACTATTGGTCATAGTAGCACCAAGAGGTACCCAAATGAATCCCATGAGTTCCACATTTTTCTTCCTGCCCCCACTATGTAATGAGGGCCATATCTCTTCCTGCTATGAATGTCTTTTTACTTGTTCCTAGACGCAAGAAGTTCAAAGTGTCCTAGACACTTCCTAGAAACATGTAGCTTGAACTTCATGTAACTGGTACTTCATGGAGACCCTTGTTGTATCCCTTGGGAAAATGTGTCCCCTTCAGGGATTATGACTTCTAATGCTGCAGAGCCCAGACTTCTAAAGTCCCCTAATTGGGTCACTGGTAGTAAAGTTAGACCATTTCTTCTTGGCACCATGGTTTCTAGGCCCATGAGCTCTTTCTACTGGGGCACAAAGCTATATTGAAGTCTCTGACATGAATATAATCCATCCTTAGTGATGCCTTCCATCCTTGCAAAATTGTTCCTCTGACTCATTGGCTGTGCCTTCACTTTCACTATATAGGAGATCCTCTGGTCATATGGCATGTTCTATGGCATTCCATGGCTATGGATCAGGCTCTATGTAAGGCTCTCTAAGTCCCTAGAATCTGAATACTTGGCTAAGTCTCTGAGCAAGATTGGTGAACACCTACCTGAAATTGGTGTCTACCCCTACAAGAGTAGATTACTAGCCTTTCTGGGATGAAGAAGATCTAATGGACTTAACTTTGAGTGACTGACATAGCATTCTTAAGAAGGCTCCCTGTTGCTTTATACTGGTAGGTTAGACATCATAGGTAGTGGTACCTAAATTGGCCTTGAGTGGAAGTCCATGCTTTTGGGTTTTTCCATAACTGTCCTCTATGATACTGTGTTAAATCCAATTATTTGACCATCATGACCATTCTTAGGTGACCAATGATGAAGCTAACATCTAGTTATTTTTTCTACTAAAATACCTATTCTGTGGTAAATGAATTCCAAATGTTCTACTTCCAAATGTTATTCTACATAGGTCCTAAATCTCCTTGCCTCTGACCCTTCCATCCTCTTCTAGACCCCTGACCTAGACCTTCTGTTGCCCAGAAGTCTGCCTATATTCTTCAGGTTACTTCCCCTTCCATGATGTACTAAGTTATACTTCCTGGAAAGATTCTTGCCTCACATCAACTGAGGCAATAGACCTATCCATTGCATCATTGGATTGTATGGTCCAGGGGAAGGGGTAATTGTAGCCCAGCCCAGATCTACTGTAGTCTTTTTGTTGTTGTTGTTGTTGTTGTTGTTGTTTACAGAAACTAAGCTTACCAGGTCTTATAACAAAGTACATCTTCTATCCTCTACCACAAGTTGTCTTGCTCTAGAAGGGTTGTCACATTATTTTACCTTGGACCTCCTAAAACCTTTCCTGAAGTGTCAGGTCCCTGAAATTTGGGTAGAACTTCCATCTTTTAAAATACATGTCTTACCAAGGATTCCACTATAATAGCCATCTCCGTGCAATCAGCATGACTCCTACAAAGGATCAATATGTTCTAACAGGTCCAAATGTCCTAAGTCTCCTGAATAGATCAGAGCCTGAAAATATTCTCCTAAAAGAAATGCTCAATGTATATTTACAATTCCACATGAATTTAAATGGTCTCTGACCTTATGATTGGTATGGAAAACTCCTTCACCTTATTGACCGCATATCATGTATCTGAGGTCATCTTAATCTGCTCTAGCAAAGATAGCTCATCTGGCATAATGGCAGCAACTGAGACTACTATGTTGAGTACCTAAGTGTTTCTAGTCATTCAACCAATCCAAGTTCTACAAAAACCAGACTGATGAAATGATGCTGTTATAGAAAGCATCAGCCCAGAAATCTTAGAATATGTTAGCACAATTCTTAAGGACCTTATCTCCTCGCCCTCCTCTCCCCCCATATAGGATTCACAATCTTGGGTTTTAGGTAGTTTCAGAGGCTTTCACTTGGTAGTCCTAACTACTATAGCAGCTATTCAGTCTAAAAAGTCAATGGTTTACTTCTGTTATGCCTATGACAACTACACATACAAAGAATGATCTTTAGGTGGGTGTATGAATCCAACAGACCCACTGAATCTTATTGATTGTAACTCTACTTCTTACTTAGGCCCTTTAGACCTACTCTAACAAGGAAGTCATGCCCAGGCTTCCGGTTTTCCAAGTGTTGATATCCACTTGGCCCTTGTACCCCCTTCCCCCCAAAAAAGCTTACTGTCTGGCTATCCCTACCCAGTTCCACCAATAAGGGTCTTTGCTGTAGTGTTGGAAGCCCCCTTTCTCCTGGGACCTGACTACCTCTTTAGTCCATGGGTTACAGGTTTTTAAATTAGTTCAGGTCTGGGAAATGACTAAGACACCATAACTTTGAGGCAATTTCCCTCAGCCTCCTCCTCTATTCTTTCCTATAACATTTGGCTGCTATGCTACTTACTTCTACAGCCTTAGCCTGCAGTAGAGATGCCACTTAAACTTAGTGATATGGAACCCTTCATCAGTACATTGCAGATAACCTTGATGAATAATGTATGTTCTTTCATGGAACATCTGGATTTGCTGGCCTTGTACAACTCATTCCAGGGTGCCCACCTTCCAGAGACGTGGTGTTTTTTTCTTTGCCCCACCAATTCAGAATGATAGAAAAATATGGTCAATGCTAAGCAAAGTTAAGAATGTCTAAGTCACTTAAAAATGGATTGCCTATCCCTGAGGCTCCATACCAGAGTTTAAAGATGGTTTCCTGAGAAAGTGCTCCTAAGTTTTACATTCTTCTCTTTTGAACAAGCATCCTTAAAATCTAGTCCTAGAAATATTGCTTGGACTCCTGATCTAGTTCTCATAGCTTCTTGGGGTATAACTTCCTCATTTATTCAGGGACTGTATATCCTAAGCTCAATTATGTGGAGGCATGCAGAGACTTAATCCTGGCTATTAGCCTGGCATTCAGGAAAGTATGTTACCTTTTGGGGTCCTCTTCTGGCTTGTGTGGTTAGAAGCCTTGACAGGGTCTTCCTAAATAGGGGAGGGCTAGTTCCTAACAAAGAGGTAGGTCCTTTCTACAATACGTAAAGGCACTGGTTCAGCGCTGGCCAAAGGATCTCGGTCCTTTAGGGATCCCTACCCAGATGTCCCCATCCCATATTTCAGTCTCCAGGTTTTTCTAACTAGGGCTCTGGCATTGTAGCAGCTTTGCCTTCATGGAGCATTCAGTCTTCTAAGCTTAGGGACAGAGTCCAAATTTGTTCCTCAGTTGTGTTCATTCTCCTATTGCAGAAGAGGGCCTCTTTACAAGCTAGCTATCAGCTGGACCCTCTAACTTTCATTTGGCCTTAAATCCTCAGTTTATCCTCCTGTAGTACGGCATTGCTACAGTGTACTAATTAGGCTTTTCTATTTGTACTTAAAGGTCTGAATCTTTGCAGTTGCCAGAGAATTCCCCCTTAAAAGAAACATTATCCTGATCACTGTTGGTAACTTTTAGCAACTAGTTTGCCACCTGGGTCAGGGGCTACTTATACCACAAATCAGTTGGTATTGGGTCCTCCTTGGCTATCTGGACAGAGGTGAGTCCATCCCCAAACCACTTCTTACCAACTATGAATCCTTAAAACATTTCAAATTCTGCTTGGTATTTAGGACTAATAGGGGATAATACCTATGAGAGGGAAGAAGGGGCAGGTATCAGGCAGCAAGTCTTCAGATGACCATGTTTATCTGACCCCTGTGTAGAAGGGAAGAATGGAATATCAGAGTGCAGTGCGATTGCAGTCCTGTGAGTCTTAGCAATCTCCAAAGAAACTCTGGTGTGGAATGCCTACAGAAGGGTCACCCAGAAATGTCTTGGTTACCTTGCTGTGCTCCATACTAAGTGTGGCCTTAGTTCAAACATGGTAGTGGATCCTGTAGCTGCTACAGATAGAGGCTATTGGCTAAGGAGCTCCTTGTAGCTGTACAGGAAGTTTGTTCTTGAAGATCTGGCAGCCTACGTCTGTATGATCAACTGTCTAGGCAGATGAGGTCCACAGGAACAAGATCTTGTGTTATAGGAGAGATGGGTAAAAGTCAAACATGTTATTTTTGGTTAGTGGTAAGTTAAAACAACGAAAGATAGGACTTAGCAGGAATTGTGAAGAAAATGATTAAGTGGTCAGGAATCTTCAAAATGACAATGTTTTCTCCTTTTAAAAATTGGGTTTTAGAATGTAAAAACCTTAACTTGACATGTGGAGGACATGGAAAATGAGAGCCCTGAAGTATAAGCACCTTGGCATGCTTTAAGAACTGAAAGGGAGCCATGTAGCTGATGAGTGGAGGGGGAGAGGCATTGAAAAGCAAGGAATACATCATGAGGAATCCAGAAGTCTGTGAGGAAAGTACATTCCCTTCTATAGCGAATGAAAAGCCACTAGGAAAGTTTCAAGCAGTAGAGAAAGATGAATGAATCTTTTTTTTTTTTTTTTTTAAATCTTCAATCACCATCACTCTGCTTCCACTCCTGGTCCCTATAATCCAGTCATAGAGAAGCAAATGAAATATTGCTAGAACTAAGGTGCAGCAGTAGAAATGGAAAAGGTGGATAGATCCAGAGTATAATTTAGAAATGCAATGAGGGGCAGTTGCTGATTAGGTATGAGAAATGAAGGTAAGAGACTCTAGAAGGATTCCTAGCTTTCTGACCCCATGAGGGGTGCCACCAATAAGATGGAAAAGACTAAAGTTTGGGGCACAACCAAGTTTTGCACGCTAAACTTAATATGTCTATTATGGTACCCATGTAGAAATGTCACATAGATGCCTGAATGAGTCAGGAACTCATGGAAGTATTCAAAGTAAAACCTAAGTTTTATTCTCTATATGGTTATATGGGGGAACTGTCTCGGATCGGCAGATTTGACTCCATATGTCCAGAAGATTGACCTGGTAGTCCTTGAGAAATAACAGGTGACAGTTAATGTGGTTATAATCTCCTTTTACTTTAGGAGCAAAACTGCTCACTTCCAGTCACTAGAAAAAGATCTGGGATTGCTTTATGAACTTGAAGCAATGGCAGTAAAGACTGCCCAGAGAGGCAAGAGGGAATGCTCAAGGCTGAAGGTCCACACATATCCCTCAGAACATTAGACCAAGATGTGCATATCAAAGTGTCTTAGTTTTCACTGAAATCTTCTAAACTTAGCTTTTCTCTTGGGATTTCAGAACCAAAAGGCTAATTCCAATAAAATGAAAACTAGCTGAGTCATCAACAGTTTCCCTCATGGTTTCAGAGCTATATTTCAGGGCTTGAACAAGCCCAGTGTGAATTTACTAAATGGTTTAAGTGAACAGAGTAGGTGCAGGTGCCCAAACACAAATATTCCTTCAAGGAAGAACTATCCTGAGAATGAACGGTAAGAAACAAGAGGCTCTGAAAATGGTTCAGAGCCAGATTAGAAGGTGCTTTGAATTACAAGACAGAGCAACTTCCTTTTCCTTCTGTACCGTTCATTATGAAAATGGTTGTCGAAAACCCACCTCTCAAGTGATTGCCATACTACCTGCTAAACAAGTAGAAAAGGGTTTGGGAGTTGGGAGCTTGAGATCAAGATAAGAGCCTATGTCCTTTAAGGTAAACATTGGTGTTGAAAAGTGGTCATTCTGGTCCAGAATCAGGACAATCACCTAAGCACCTTGGAAATCCCCATTATGAACTTCATGTCCACTATGGTATACCTAGTACAGTTAAGCTAGCAAGTAGAGAGGTAAGTGAAATGGACAAATTAGAGGCAAATGACAAACATCTCATTTGGCTTCTTGAAGGGATAGTTAGAAATAGACAGGATGTTCACATAGCTGTGCCTTAGCCTTCTGGAGCACAGCCTCTCTGGAGTCCTGGTAGCTTATTGATCTTCAGACCACCCTTGGCTGTAATATAATCTAGTATAGTCATACTTGACAGAACTTGACAATTAAAAACCTTACCTTCCTCCCAAGATGGGAATTAAACTAGCATTCAATATTCTTGAAAGGCTTCCCTTATCTGCTTTAAAATATAAGCACAGCTTCTGCAAGCTAAATTTAGCCTGTTGGATACCTCTGCTAAATAGTACCTTATTAGGGATAAACTCTTGGTGCTTAGCACATCTAATAGTTACAGATCAATTTGCTTAGTTTCTAGATATTACTTGCTATTTATGACTAATGGCTCATGTACTAAGATGCCTCTAAATATTCCATGTCCTAAACATTAACCAATGCCAACTGAAAGAGATGGCAATTTAATGGCTTATTCTTGAAATAAATCAGCTGTTAATAGTCTGGGTCCACTCAGAAAAATCAAAGCCAAAGCTAAGTAATTCAATAGAGGGAACTTAATGTTGGCAGTAAGCTACAAAGATACTTCTAAGGGCTGGAAACAGGAAATCAAGTTCAGACTACCAGCAAGCAGCCACTTCTGCCCTTAGGGTTCAAAGGATCAACGAGAAGTGATGTGACTACTACAGTAGTAGACTGCACAAGTGGGCTAGAGCCATGGCAGGGAATTCTTGGAGGAAATTGGAGAAGGACTGCCTCTAGAACAGTGGAAGTGAAATAGCCACTGCTGGATTCTGCTGAAAGTGGAAAAAATACCCCAGTATCTCCCTTCCTCCTGCCTTCTAATCCCCCACCAGTACTTCGTGTTGGCCAAACCTTACTGGAAGCCAGGTGGCAAGAGAGCCTAGGAAATAGTTTGCTCTTTGGGTCCTACAACTTTCTCTTTCCTGTGGACTGTTAGATACAGCAAAGACAAAGGTTAGTGTATCATTCTAACTGTTCATATCTGGGATGTATTTTCAATGTTTATCAGATGAACATTGTCTACCTTCTGGTTCCCCTAGTTACCTTAATGGTGAAGTGTGATAAAGTTTGTATCAAACACCAGATACAGCTCCTTCCTATGGATGTATTATGTTTTTCTTAAAAGGATAACAAGGGAATTGGGACTTCAAGATTTTTGTTACTCGATTTTATTAGCAGATCCAGTAACATAACACTGTGCTCTAACTGGCTTCAACTGTCTGGAGACCTAGTAACCCAGTTTTTAGGTGTAACATTGGGAGCCTTTATAATCCTGGCTCTAGAAATGTGACTAGTAACCTATGGCATTGGAACAATATTAAAAGGGTGCTTCTAGCAACTACTGGAGGAATAAGATAGCTAGATGGAATACAAACCTGAGTATGAGTACACAAAACCCACCTATGGGCACTAGAAATGCAACTGCTTCCTGTCGCCTACTCTCAGCCTGAGATTTCTTGACAAATCAGCACTGGCTGTGGTCTCCCATCTTCACCCATCAACCCTGGAGAAACTACATGGAAGCAAACACAGAATCCAGGAAAAATTACTAAGGGCTCCTCAACATGCTAAAAGGGGTTGGGGTTCTTGATGTGATGTGATATAAGTAGGATGGCATGGCCAGCAGAAAGACACCCAGCACTCAATGTAGCTTTAAGAAAGTCTCAGCCAGACCTCAGGGAACTTTCGCACAAAGACTGCCCATAGAGAGGTCCTATGTTGACCAGAAGTAGCCAGGTTCTAGGGTGTCTTGCCCTCCCCATTCATTGGCTGGGAGCCACCTGTGTGAAGAGGGTCCTTATTGCTGATACTATAGAAGTTAGCCTTCATCTGCAGCCTCTTAGCTATCTGCTAACTGCACAAGTCAGGAAGCTTCTCTGAGAGCTGAGTGGTGCATGTCTGTGGTCTCCACAAAGCCTATATAATTGTTTTTACTCTCCAGCGTCCTATTTGGACAAAGGTCACTACTCATGATTGCACTAGGGCGACAGGCCTAAATTGGAATTGCCTGGGCAAGCTGACATATATGGTGCCCATAAGTATAATGGCTGTGACCAGAGACAAAGGGCATCTGGCAGAGCTGTGAGGGTGTTAGAGAAGAGTGACTTCAGTTCTGCACTTGGCCTCTTCCATGTGACTGCTCTGAGATAATCACTGATTGCTTGGCCAAGTTCAATGGCAACAACCCTACATGCTGATGCAGGTGTTTACTGGGTAAAATCAGGTTAGCACAGAAAGCACTGTTAGCTGAGGGGTCAATGAAAGCAGGTGGGGGTTGATCAATCTAGGACATTCAGGGCTTTACCCCATCACCTTGTGGAGGTGGTGGATTCCAGTCCAGGGAACCTGCTTGTGTCTAGTGCTGCCCCTCTCAGGGAGGGAGACCTTGATCTAAAGTTATTTTCCAGAAACCAAAAACGATCCTGGGTCTCTTCTCTCCTGAATTTACCAGTGCTGAAACTATGAATCTTTCCTTTTGGTCTCTACTGAATGTGGCATTACTGGATAAATCCTTTCCCCGTGAGGGAATTGGAGACTTTCACTGGCCAAAAGACCCTGGAGTACAATTACCTCAAAAGGAAAATTGAAAAAACATGGACTACTAAAGGCAGATATGAGAACATTCAGATGATCTTGGGTATGAATATGCTTATTTTGGGTTAAGACCTCTTCATTTAAAAAATGAACAAAATCAGGTGCAAGAAATAGAAGTCAATAGAACATAATGGGAAGATGGATATAGCTAAACTAGTGAGTCAAATATCAGATATAGGATCTCTCCCAGAAAGAGGGACATATCCATAAAACTGTAAACATGTAGATAACTTCAAAAGAAAGCTGAAATAATGGAGAAACTTGCCAGATATAATTTCACTTTGAAAGAGCTCACAGAACATATGGAACTCTACAACTAGGTGCAATAACAAATATTCCAAAAGCTTCCAGAGATCATCTACAGAACAAAATTCAATCTCCTAGGACTCTAACATTAGGTGAAATACACTGGAACGGTTTTTTAAAGAATTAAAATCGTATTTTTAAACATTCCTATAAAATCTATAGCAAATGGTGTGGTGAGCCACATACACATTCAGCTTTAGCAACTACATTTTTTTTTCAGTCTTATTTATCCCTCTAAGGTCTCTCTAACTTAGTTTGCCTTGCTAAAATTCTTTCAGAGCAAATACATAGCATCAGATCTGTCTACCCACAAAACACAAACGAAAGTTTTTCCTTTTTGGGTAGTCACTGTCCTGCATCTACAAATTCAATAATCCTTACTAGTCTAGTCAAACTGTATGGCTTACACCTAAAATGTACTATAGCTCACTCATTCAAATCAGGTTCTAAACAAGTCCACCATTTCACTTGGTTGTCTTAATCCAACTTCCCTAGAAACCAGAACTGAGGGAAACTTGATAATGTTTAATCAGGAGGTGTAACTCCCAAGCAGCAATAATTGGGGGAGGTGGGGAGGAAAGGATCCAAAGAATAGAAAACACATATAGGCTTATGTGTTACCTCTGATTTACAAAGACCACAACTGGCTTCTGGGTCTCTAGGAGTCCTAGACTGTATAGTGAAAGGAAGAATTCATCTGTGGATTCAGTCTACCTTGTAGCCTTTACTGGTCAAAGTTTACCTGAGTAAACTCCCATTCTTAATGGTTAGCTAATCCATTTGGCAGATGAAGGAGATTACAAACCCAATTCATGCAACATGGCACTTCATCTGAGCCCAGAAGCACTTGGAGCCAGAAATGCCCCACATACAGATAAACAGTGTAAGCCGTGGAGCAACATAATGTTGGCTAGTGTCTGGAAGACCAGCCTCCCCAAGAGAATGTGAGGGGAAGCATCAGATGTGTCTGTTTATAAGGGGCTTAAGCAGCCTAAACGCTAAATTATCTTTCCACCAGTGTCATTGACATGTTATAGAAAGTTGATCACTTGTCACATGAATGCTCAACATTCTAGATTTGGCTGTCCCCCACACCTTCCCCACAAGTATTTGACTTCTCTTTTCCCTGTATCTACTGTATACTGGCAGTTGATGCTGCAAGTTTTAGATGGTCTTCAGTGAGAAGTCTCCATAGGTGATCTGTACTTTCTATTGTATAACATTTGGAAGCACAATAGCTGGTTGTTCCACTTACAGTGGTGCTAAGGTTAGTGAATGGATCAGGCTGACATTGTCTCAGACCACTGATGGTTTCTCATCAAATTCATTTCCTGGTTGATAATTAAAAACTCAAATTCTGCATACCTCTTCTACAATGTGACTTTACTCTTCTTTCCAAATAATTTGTTTCCTTGCCCTTGGAATCCGAGTTGACTTTAACTTATCTTGGAAGATAGAACCTGGCAGGAACTGCCAGTTTAAGCCTTAGGCTTCCATGAGCTGTGCATTTTCATCCCTCTTTCACCTCCATTGCCATAAGAAGGAGCTTGGGCTACAGTAAGCTAGCTGGAGACCAATGCATCCTGTTTTCCCAGCTGAGACCATTCTAGACCAGCCTTAGGTGAACTGACCTTGATAGAGAGCTACCTCTATAAAATGTATGAGACCAAAAGCATAAAAATACTAGGTAGGCTCCCAGAGCTCTTCAGAGTACTTCCTAGTGTTCAAAATATTCTTTTTGGCCATTTTTAAGGGAGGATGCCAACCCTAAAAGCCACTGGAGAATCAGGAAGTTAGAATCTGTGCCCATGTGCTAGAGAAGGTATGCTGGTAGTCTCAGTCAGGTTTCCTTAGCCTTCAGGAAAATGCTTCCTGAATTTTGCCAATATTGTCAAAAATGGAAAGCTCATTTGAGCTACACAGGTATAATTTTTACATGAAAATTAAAGCAGTACGTAACATTTTGACACTTTGCCACACTTCTCCCTCCAATCCTAGCATTCTGGGAAACATGGAGGGGGAATCAATTATTTCAAACCATAGTATTTAATAATACCTCCCACCAGAATTCCCAAGTCATGAATAAAGGCTGTGGCTGGCTTTCTACCACCTGTCAACCTCTGAATGTGTTGTTGCTGCAAGAGAATTGGTAAAGGGTGTGAAGTTCCCAAAGCATAATAGGATCGCCCTCGTGGGCTTTTATACTGATCCACATATGTACAACTTGCTCATTTAGAGCCTTGGTATGCAAGTTCCATTGAAGGTACTGTCCTCTGGTTGTCAGGGCCCATAACTGCCAGTCCTATTCCAAGGAAGTTTCCTTTTGGCATGGAGATATGGGTGATATTTCAGAATTAAGCATACCCCATCCACACCAAAATGCTGGTCAAGTTTCCCTGACTAATGGTGTTGAATGAGGTATCCTAGAATTCTAGTAGATTTTTCCCCCCTTTCCAGCTTCTCAGCTACAGAAATAAGATTGTGATTAGGATAAATGGCAACTCAAACATAGACTTAGGTAGAACCCTACTTCCTAGTTATGAAGAGGCATGTTTTTTTCTGTAGGATGGTAAGGGGACTTCCTCATTAAAAGGAGCAGAGAAGTCTAGAATCCTTTTAAATCTTGGTAGATGCTATAAGTCTGCTAGATGCAGGGGGGGGAAAGTTCGTTGGGTCAGTTTCAGTGAAGTCTTTCTCTAACAGTTTTAACATTGGCTGGAAAGTAGCATACTTTTTGAAACATGTGAATGTTCTGAAGTTAGGCCCAGGTTTAACTCTCCTCTTGCTTATTATGTGATCTGTACGTTTCTTAACCTGAGCCTCTTACCTGTCTACAACACCTTTGTAGAGAGTGCATTGAGTTGAATCTTTGTCTTCAAATATCTAAAATTCTGGGAAGACTAATGGTGAACTTAAAAATGCCATTGGAATTTTATAGACTAAATGTAACAACCTATGTTAAGTGAGTGGAAGGATAAGCCCTATTCTGGTAACCACTCTTGTAGTGGTTTCAACCTCATAACAAAAGAAATCCATATAATAGAGCAGACCAGAAAGCCACTTTTGCAAGCTAAATTAATTCCTGATGTCAGATATCAAGTCAATGGACAATAGGATTACTCAGTTAGTGATAATTATAATTGAATAATTTAGAAAATGAGTTTAGCAGGCTTTGTTTCATATTCTATAACTCCAGAATGACCTGAAAACAGTATAGAAAGGGGCACCTGGGTGGCTCAGTCAGTTGGGCATCTGACTTTGGCTCAGGTCATGATCTCCTGGTTTGTGGGTTTGAGCTCTGTATCGGGCTTCTGTACCGACAGCTCAGAGCCTGAAGCCTGCTTTGGATTCTGTATCTCCCCCTCTTTGCCCCTCCCCTGCTTGCATTCTCTTAAATATAAACATTAAAAATTGAAAAGACTAAAGAAACTAAAACGAACAGGAATGTTTATACATTCAGGAGTAAATAGTTCTCTGAACTCCAAAGATCACTTAAGACCTAAAACACTGACCTATACTGAAGACAACAGGGAATTTGTATGGCAAATATACTATGGAGTGGTAAGACTGGTCTTAGTTGCAAATATTTCCCAAATCTTCATAGCTTAACACAGAAGTTTGACTCCTATTGGAAAAGTAAGGGTTGAGTGGCTCCTCTCTGAGAAATGATTTAGGAATTCCTGTTCATTCTATTACTCTATCTCGAATGTGTGTATTTGTGGATATGAAAGAATGAAAGCTCTTTAGAGCCAAACCTGAAGCAGTGCATTTCAGTGCTACTGAAGATGTTGGACTACAAACTGTTCTTGTCAACGACAAAAATCTGTATCAAAACAAACTAAATCAGTAAAGATGCCATATAGTTCAACTGAGGTATTTTCACAAGTCTCTCTATAGAAGAAAATGCACATCATAGTCTGATACAAGCTCACTAACTCATCATGGACTAATCATATACTTCATAGAATGGCATTGATGTGTGGATCAGAATTAGTAGCACTGGTGTATCAGTTCTCCCACAGTGGGGCCACACCTAGTCCTATTTTTACTTCAGTGGGAGAACCAAGAAAATCTCATTGTCAAATGGTTCTATATGCTCCCAAATCATACCTGGTTTTCAGCATGGTGGATACAAAGCTACAAAGGGACAATATTTTATCTGTTATCTAAAAACCAAGACAAGTGACATCAGTGACAATGAGAGAGTAAAGCCTTCCATAAAATCTACAAAAGCACTATCTTCCATAAACAAGAATAGGGAAAACCTGTCAAAATTATTTCAGAACTCTAACAAATATTGCAGTGATTTGGGGTGGGGGAACCTCTATAACAGCAAGTTTTGTGGTATTTTAAAATGTCCTATTCCCATCCACCACTACCCTCAGACCCAGCTCTGTAACAAACTTGGAAACGGCAGCCTTGTTCTCATTCAGTGGAAGACCCCATTCATAAGGCTGTCTTTACTTGACCTGATTCCATGATCACCTAGTGCAGAAAGCTTTTCCTGGGGCAATCTGTCAAAAATAGAGGTAATAGTTTAACATTGCAGCCTCCTGAGATAGTAGATAACCATTAGGGGAAACCCTAAGCCAGCCAAAAAGCTTAAAAGGAAAAGCCAGAAATCAGAGGGCCTTGAAAAAACTCCAATATATTCCTGCAAAACTA
This sequence comes from Mungos mungo, assembly GCA_004023785.1. NCBI lineage: Eukaryota > Metazoa > Chordata > Mammalia > Carnivora > Herpestidae > Mungos > Mungos mungo. Next base: position 25,531 of record PISW01012085.1, read on the forward strand.
AATGGTCCAATACATATGGCTATGCACATGCCAGGAAATACCTAAGATGGCTCTAAGCTCTCACCTCTCCCTGACCTTGAAGCTCTACACAAATATGAAATGAAGCCTTAGGCAGTTTCCACCTGCCTGGCTGAGGTCTAAAGGTATGTCTTAATACATGCATAGAGCTTCTGAGCAAAGACTGGGCAACTTGTCCCAGGTGTTTAAGGAAAATGCCCTATCGGGAGCTAATCACTTAGCTAACTAGATAGACTTCAGTGGTCACATGACTAAATGTCCTAATTTTATATAACTCAGTAAGGTTACTAATCAAACAACAAACAACAACCCTAGGGAGAATCTGATCTTTAGAGTTGCCACATTGTCCAATTTTCAACAAAAGTTGAAACAAAATGCCCATCTACAAGACAGTCAAACTGTCCTGTAGAAGCCCAGATATTAAATTTTTAAATCAGTTATCTTAAATATCTTCAAAGAAACAACCACATCTACAGAACTACAGAGAAATATAAGTGAGCTCATCAAATAGAAAGTACCAATAGACTTTCTAAAAGATCCAAATAGTAATACTCAATTTAAAGTATAAATGAATAAAACCTTAAATCTGCTGTTGAACCCCCTCTGAACAAGTAGAATAATCAGTGAACTTGATCAACTTGAAGATAGGTCAAAATGTCCTAGAATTTGATAGGGGTTGTGGTTGAACAATCTTGTGAACATACTATATTATATAGTTTGAAAGAGTGAATTTTATGGTAATGGAAATCATCTCAACTGAAAAAAACCTAATGATCCAGGAACAACCTCCCTCAAAGTTCAGCCATAAGTAGCTAGACCTCTTCAACTGGATGAGACTAAATGTAAAACTTGAGCAAGTTTTGGCTATCCAACTTGTGTGCTTTTACTTCACAATAGTGGGATAGGCCCAAGTTCATAGGATGCTTCTGAGAGGCAGATAAGCAGTGTCGACCATCTGGTTTGTATCTTTTATTAGCTTCAGAATTTTACCTCCATCCAAAAATACCAAATACTGGAAAATCTAGCTCTTTAAATGCGCACGTGGCTTGGAAAATAGCCAAGATACTAAATACTTTGCATTTATTAAACCATAGTATATCCACTAGATAGGATATTGTACGGTTTAAGAAGCTATAGAAAAGTGCTGGGTTGAAAACCATAATATAGAGATATACCAACTATATTTATAATCACTTTGTATCTTCTAACTGCATAATGAACACATAGTACATAACTTCTAACTTCTCATGGTATTTTTTTTTATGGACATAGACTTTCAAAGAACCAGGGAATTTAACATAATCCCATAGTCATGGCATATTACTAATATCACAACTTGCTGCCACTAAGCTAACTGTCCTAAGTCCTTTTACATGAAATATTAGGTCCTGGAGGATCCTAACTTAAGTGTTCTTTAACTGATCTGAGACTTGCTTATGAAAGCTATGCTGAGAATGAGTCAGTGAACTTAAAATGTTGTGATGGTTTTGATAGGTTTTTAAGTGGCCTAACAAAGTCAGGTTTCATAGATGACAAAATAGGTTTCCCATTGTAGTGGAATAAGCACTCCAAAATCAGTTAGATGAGGGAGGGGATTGTTAGAATGGATTTAGAGTCTAGAATCTTGAGCTTCCCCTGCAAATGGAGATGACTAGCATAGAAGCTGTAGTAAGATGAGTTCCACTACAGATCTTAACAAGATCGCCAAAACCTCTAGAATATCAGAAGCAGATGTCCTAGGGAGGTAGTTTACTTGCCTATGCATTTGTTCATCTGAACCTTGGAAGTCTGGGTGGGAAGCAAATAGTTCTGTCACACTTACTTTGAATCAGGCTGTCCTGTTTGCAAAAATCCTCTATGGAGGATCTAGGCTCTGGTGTCACCATCTTTGCAGATGATTATAGAGATCACCAGATCTCCTGATCTCAGTGGCTAAAAGACTCATTTGGGGACAGGACAATTTGAAAAATTGTCTTACTGGCATATTCTTGAGTAAGGATTTTCCACTTAACCCTTTCTTTCCTGAGACCTAACCTTTTACATACTTGATGTGTGGAATTGCATTTGTACTCTAAAAATCCCTGGGGAGATGTCTGTCCCTAAATACTATACTTTTATATCTTGATTAACCACTTCAGAGAAAATGGCTATCTCAAGTCCCCAAATTCCAAAGCCTTTTTCCCTATGCTTGAAATGGTTGGAGTGCATCCTGCCCTTATAGTCTGAGGCCTTTATTTTTTTTTTATAATAGCTTATTGTCAAATTGGCTTCCATATAACACCCAGTGCTTCTCACCACAAGTGCCCCCTTCCATGACCATCCCTCCCCCTCCCGCCCTTGGTTCGTTTCCAGTATTCAATAGTCTCTCATGATTTGTGTCCCTCTCTCCCCAACTCTTTCCCCCTTCCCCTCCCTATGGTCCTCTGTTAGGTTTCTCCTGTTAGACCTATGAGTGCAAACATATGGTATCTGTCCTCCGCCTGACTTATTTCGCTTAGCATGACACCCTCAAGGTCCATCCACTTTGCTACAAATGGCCAGATTTCATTCTTTCTCATTGCCATGTAGTATTCTATTGTATATATATACCACATCTTCTTGATCCATTCATCAAGTGATCGACATTTAGACTCTTTCCATGATTTGGCTATTGTTGACAGTGCTGCTATGAACATTGGGGTACATGTGCCCCGATGCATCAACACTTCTGTATCCTTTGGGTAAATCCTTAGCAGTGCTATTGCTGGGTCATAGGGGAGTTTTACTGATAGTTTTTGAAGAACCTCCATACTGTTTTCCAGAATGGCTGCACCAGTTTACATTGCTACCAATAGTGTAGGAGGGTGCCCATTTCTTCACATCCTCGCCAGCATCTATAGTCTCTTGAGTGTGAGGTGGTATCTCAGTGTGGTTTTGATTTGTATTTCCCTGATGAGTGATGCTGAGCATTTCGTGTGCCTGTTGGCCATCTGGATGCTTTTAGGATAGGGAGGTTATCTTCAGGAGGTGGGACTTTCCATTGGAAAAGAAGGCTGATTTTCCCCCCCAGGGATAGTGCTACCTAGGTCTACTGTAAAAAGAGATCAATACCCTAGAAAACGGTATTTGACAGGTAGGCCCCATGATCAAACAATGAATGGATACTTTTTTCATAGATCTTTACTGCCACCTCTCCTCCAACCCAGCAGATGAATAAAAGACTCATAGGCTGGCATCTTGAATTTTCTTCAGATAAGGTCTACCTCTAAGTTTACCCCACACATACACACACAATCACTACCACTTATGAAGCCAAGATTTTCATATTTTAAGGCTTTAGTGAGATGGCTTCCAATTTCTAGGTGAGTAGAATGTGAAAGACCTCCTCCCCAAGCAACACCAGAGAACATTTGAGTCAAGCTATCAGGGCATCAAGCATGTATCAAGTACCCTTGTATGTACCCAATATATATCACTGTAGACCCTGTCACCGGCTGAGACTTGAAATATCACTGGAATGAATAGCACATAATATACAAATGGACAGGGCAAGCGTCAGTCTGAGCGTTCACAATTGAACTGGATTTTGGTAGTCAAATAAAAAGTTAGAATCCAAGAGATACCAAGGCTTGCAACCAAAGAATTACATTAATCTAAGGCCTATGGGGTTGAGTCTGGAGATTAAATGGAAAACAAAGTAGCACCATGGTCTTCCCAAATGACTCAAGAACATACAAAGTGTAGGAGCTATAGACTGGCTTGGCAGTATCAGAAAACCTGGTTTCGGTCTCAAATAATGCTGCGTATTCTGACCCTTTGTATCAGGGTCCAGCCAAGAAACCCTCCCAATGATCATACTTAATTCACAAGGTTATAATGAGGGAAGGGCTCATGTTAGAAGGCTGAAAGGCCAAATGGGAAATTGAGGAACCCCAGAGGTTAGTAGAGGTAGCCTCTACCATCCCTGTGACTGGATAAGCAAAGAGTAGAAGTAATACTATCAGAGCCAAAGAGGCACAACTCCAGTGGGAGCTGGAACCAGAGACCAGGGAGACAGATGACACCCAAAGTAGAAGTCGAGAAATATCCTGGCTTTCTCCCTTTCCCCACCTACCCCAGTGCCTCCCATTAGACATACCTTTCCTAATAAACCAGTTTTCCAGGAACCTGGGAAATGTGGCCCACCAGTAATGGTCAAGTCCTATTGAACAGAGCAAGGCAGAAAAGCACTGGAATGGATCTGTACCCTTTATCTAGAAAACTTCTCATTAGGATGGACACAGGCCACCTTGTAAAGTCTTGTCTTCATCTTTGTTTCCTGCCAGATTAACACCTCTAGTTCTATGTAGACTTCATTAACAGAGGTGATGTGTATTAAACAAGGCCTATCTAGTCTCCCAGTCTCTTTCAGACCCTGGCTAGTTTGGAGTTTTTCATCAGAAGTGAGCTGTTCCTTATCCCTGGAAACCAAGTCCCATAGGGAGCTTCCTAGAATGAGTTGATACCCATGGTCAAACCAGTGAGGTATGAGGCTATGGATTCCCTTTGCCACTACTCATAATTCTTTCCATCCCCAACAGTCTATGGTAGAGAATCCCATTGCTACTGTGGATCAGGGGCAGGTACCTATCAAAACACCATACAAATTGTGATATCTCACCTCACAAGACTTGTCTATCTGTCCTTTTATCGCTCTATTTCTCACTGTGGTGCAGAATTTCATCTGAGTTGACCACTTGTAGTAATAAGCCCTGGTAGCTTCATAAACTGGAAGGCTGTGGCCCAGCGAGTCAAATGATCTTGACTAAACACACCAGTATTCAGATTTTACCAAAAATTTCTCAGAGCATGCCTTTTTTGGAAACCAGGTATTTTTTTTTTATTCCAATGATATTTTTAAAGCTTTAAACTGAAGATACCTACCAAATCTGGTTGAGAGCCATGTTGAGAGTAGAACCCATCTATTTTTTCCACTACCCCTTCTCACCTTGGTGAAAGAAGGAAGAAATAACATGATCTCCCCCACACCTGCTTGAGCCCTATCTCAAATGGCCAATATCCATCATAAGATAGTCTTAGATGTTACCCAGGTACTTGATAGGCAGATCCAGTCAGTGTCTTGATATCCTGTGGTCAGTACTCAGGCTTTGACAAGTCCCAGGAGCTGCTTTTCTGTTGTAGATGACCTAATCTTGCTCAGAGCCCAAGGGATCAGTGCTATAATTCTAATATTTGGGCTTGCCAAAGGCTACACCATAACATGCCCATCTAACCCAGAGGCCTCCTATACCACTGGGATTAATATAGCTCAAGTTTATATTAGACTGGATCTTCTGTAGTACTCCCTATTTCTCTGGGCCCCATTCAAAATTGATACCTTCAAGGACCCAAAAAAGTTAAAAATCATATTCCCAAGCGTGTAGTATATGCAAATCTACATTCGTGGGAATGGGGAGGAAAGCCAAGAATTGTATATGTAGTCTTCCAAATCTAAGTGCTATGCTGCTTTCTTAGGTGATCAAAATAGAATATTTCTCACTTTAGAAAAGATCTTGTGGCATGGCCCCAGACTACTCTACCCCTCAAGACTTGTGGTTGTCTCTCATGTCTTCATAATGTTTATCACCTACCTTCTGGCATGCATGTCTTGGACATTTATAAAACTTGCTACTCCTTTTCACTGAGTCTAGTTAGCATGTCACCAAGACAGACCAGTGTTCTGGAGACAGTCAAGATTTCTGTCCCTTCAGACTCTTGTAACAGCAGGGAAGACATTGCTTTGTAGCAAGACCAGCATTCTGAAAAATGCATGTTACAGGTTAATGGCTACATACGTGTCAGAGCTAGGTTGGTGTTTCCATAAGGAAATCTCTTGCGTGACAGCTGTGATCACTTAAGTTTAAAATGATCCATTGTCCTCAGCCACATTTACCTGGTTTTTGTAAGGATAAGAAAGATGAATTGATGGTCTGTTATCCCTTCCACTGCCCCAGCATTCTTTAAGTGTTTGCTAATTCCTGAAATTCCTCCAGGGAAGCCATATTGCTTTTGACAAACATTTGGAGGTAGGGATGGAATAAGATGGTGATCAGTCTCTGGGGAGTCTATGCCCTTCCCTACCTGTATCTTTAATTCCACCAGTCAAGGAGTCAATGAGTTAAGCTAAATATCCTTTCAAAATTCCTCAAAGGACTAAAAGCACAGGATGGATCTAAACCATTGACATCACTGTGGCATGAATGAACCAGGATACCATTTTGTCACCTAATGTCCATAAACCCAATATTAACATGAGGTCTATCATGGTGTTTGGGATTCCCTGGTATAGATCTGAAAGTCTAAGACTTCCTTATCTAGTGTACAGTTCTAAAATGGCTCTCTATTTTGAAGGATTGGAGACATACTTTTGGTGATGTCATAGGCCTTTTCTCAAGAGAATCCATTCTCCTTAAATATGACAAATGGCTTAGAATTGGAAACTTCATAGATTTTTTTTTTCATTGTAACACTGACATTAGACTTGGTTTGGGCCCTTAAGTATTCTAGCTCAAGTGAGGAAATGCTCTTATTGCCCATCTATCTTCCCTAGAATGCCATGTATTTGCCAATGACCCAACACTCTGCAGATCATGATATCCTTAGGAACACTCAGGCCTTACTGCTTGTTATAGTAACTATCTAATTCACAAGATAGAAGGTTAGAGGGTAAAATGCCACCACCTAACCTGTATAGAATCCTGCTCTCCCCACTAATGCTAGGAATCTAATTCCATGACAGTATCTCCTACTGTCAAACCTTGGCTATCAAGGATCATTTATCAATGAAGTTGCCACTCTAATGCATTCTTCATTGCCTTTGTGCCTTGGGAGGACCTAGAAGACCCTGCCTCCTTAGTTAGGTGGCAGGTTCTCTGATCTTAAGAGAAAATCCATTGTAACATCTTCCCTGAAACTTTGATCCCTTTCTCAATACTCTGCTGAACCAGTTCAGGTATTTCTTCCTCATTTGCTATAAGTCAACATTTCCAAGTTCCAGAAGAGCCCTCTGAGTAGCATCTGATTAGGATCATCTCCAGATACCCTAACCAGCATATTAGGTCCTGAGTCATGGAAAAGTGTTCTCATGATAAACTGTCATGTAGCTTTTCATTCTTAACCCCATAACCCCAACATCAAGATGAAAATTCTATGCATGTTCTCACATGTACTACAGTATGAATTTATCAGGGTTTGCAACCCTTTCAGTGATGATCTTTCTTTTGGGCCAGAAACTGAATTCCTGACTTAGGGGACCTGATCCTATTTATTTCTCCTGAGATAAGCAGAAGAAAGGGATGGATCTTTAGGCATTTAATACCTTTCAAGGTATCTGTCTTGTGTGGTTTTCCCATAAACTCTAGGCAACAGGAGTCTATTCCTTCCCAGAAGAGGGAAGGCAGGGAACACTTGAAGTTCGGAGGGTTTAGAGGATATCAGATTGTGATTCTTAGGCATTCACCCAACCGTACCCATCCTGAGTCGTAGGGTCCCACCTTTTGCCATGCCAAAGTCTTTGAATCTAGAAAAGGAGACTTCTCAAGTCCTTACATCAAATCTCTTTTGTATCCCTGCCACCTTCGGTCAATTCCTCAGCCTGAATTTCCAATGTGATCTACCATCCTGCTACAGGAAATAAAGATCTCCTTAAATGAATTCATTGAAGTTCTGTCTTCCAGCCTATTCTGAGTTGGTAGTAGTCTGTCATTCTATCTTCAGGGTTTCTAAATCTGTGTTTAAAACAACTTCTACAATTCTTAATTTTCACTCTGCAATACTGTTGAGGTGCTAGAGTCCCTGTATTACCAAGTGCTTCCCTTTCCTGGGTGGAGGTATAGGTATAAAGAGGAGTCTTAAAAGGTGATGCTATATATGGTCTTGGTTCTGTTGAGATCTCTGAACAACACAGGGAAGGCCTTCCAAAATCACTTTCATGAAGGACAGTTATCTGGAATCATTTATCCACAACTCTTATTCCACATTAGTGGAGCTATGCCCAGAAGTTAATGAAATATGGACATTTATAGCAAAATGGATAGACTTAGAGGAGTCATTCTAAGTGAAATAAGGCAGAGAACAACAGATAACATGTTGTCACTCATAGGTGTAACAGGAGACCACGGGAAGGGGAAAGAGGGGGAGAGTTGGGGGGGAGAGTGGCAAATCATGGACCTTTGAATCCTGAGAACAAACTGAGGGCTGAAGAGAGAGGGGGGAAGGGGGAGGGGTCATGATCATGGAGAGGGGCACTTGTGGGGAAGAGCACTGGGTGTTATATGGAAACTAACTTGGTAATAAACTGTTAATAAAACTAAAAGATTTTTTTAAAAATTTCATGAATAAAAATTTCAGATTTCCAAAAAAGAAACCCTTCCAAAATGTGCTTTCACATGTGCTGAACTGACTTCAGGGACATCTCCGAACAAAGCACAAAAACACAAAGCTTACTTGTGGCCTGATGCTGTCAGCATAAGTTCAATCTCCTTTAGGAAGTGTCTAAAGCATCTACATCCAAAATTAAAGGTGATCCAGGGAAGTGGGACTCAAAAATACCTGTTATGGACAGGGAAAGGGGATAAATAACAATGCAACCGTCCAATCCTCCTAAGACTCCACATAGTTTGTCCCTGACTGTTCACTCACGAAAAGAAGTATTGATTTGCCAGTTCCTGTCTCCCATGAGCCAGAGGCTGGCTCCATGTAGCATTACCTTTCCCGTCCACCCAATTCCACATACCTGGGCACTGTGCAAAGATCTGCGTCATCCTATGTCCCCATCTGAATAGGGAAACCCACAAGGCAGAAGTTGAGGGATTGGCATGAATGGGACATAACATGCTGTTAGGTTATCTTTGTGAAACCAGTGGCTAGAATGGAACAGGTGATACTGAAGGGATCTGAAGTGTATGCAACAGGTGTCTGATATATGCTATGTACATGACACCTCAAATATGCAAAAATAGGTAAGAATGTTGAAGACTTAAGTAAAAGTGCTTAAGATATGACCTAAAGGACATACTGATCACTATGTCTCAGATCAGAGCCTAATTCAGACTACATACTGTTTCAAGTACACATGAAATCCTAACAAAATGGCTGACATTAGGCCACAAAGTTTGAACAAACTCCATGGAATTGACCTCCCTTCGTCTTGGTCTGGTTATCCCAGAAATCCGAGCCTTTGTGAGATGATCACTTAGAGCAAGAGTGGAGACGGGGACAACAATAAAAGGCAGTATAGAGGATGATTTTGGGCATCTGGGTGGCTCAATTGGTTAAGTGGTCAACTCTTGATCTCAGCAGCGTGGGTTTTGATCTCAGGACTGTTAGTTCAGGCCCTGAGTTGGGCTCCATGATGGGCATTTAGGCTTCTTTAAAAAATCATGTGGCATCTGAAAAGAGACTATACCTTGTAGTGACATAACTTTCAATTAAAATTTAAAAAAGAACCTATGAAAAGAAAAAAAGAAAATAAAATCATGTTTTTAATTTTAAAGTTTTTAACTGGTTACTGACATGGGAAACTGGGGTTAGTGTGGACCTCTGAGAAACCCTGGAGAATGTGCTGTAGGTGTGCAGGATGGGAGGCCAGAGACCATATCTGTTACCTCCCAGCCCTGTTGATTAAGGGCTACCCCCAGGAGCATCCACTGTCTCACTCTGAGCTACCCTGTGTGCTGACC